>JALIZH010015911.1:0-18735 GCA_030522465.1 Rhipicephalus appendiculatus | reverse complement strand
ATTTTTACCGATTAGAAACTACATAAGCGCCACTAGACGCCGCCAGAATTTATGACATCATGGCGTTTGCTGCGTGGACTTCAAGGCGGCGTCACCACGCGTATTTACCATTTTGCACGTTTTCTCGCTTACTAAGAGTCTTGTCGCGGGGATTGTGGTGATTTTGGAATTGTAAAATAGTAATTTACTGATAATAAAAAAAATCGTTTTTCTCGTTCGTGTCCCTTTGTTTCTTTTGCATACGTTGTGCATACATATATGTCCGACATTTCATCTCGAAAAAACGCTTTTTTTATGCTGGGCAAGCTATTGGCAGAATTTTTATGCGGGACAAGTGCTGAGGATACATGATTTATCTGAAACGGGCCAGCTAAAAGTAAATAGACCAGGCGTTAATATAGCTAACATCTCGCGATTCCATGCTTTATTTGTATTCGTTATTACTTGATACCCCAAATATTATTCCGTAATCACAGTAATAAATGTGCCGCCGTTGCTTTTACGAGGCGTGACGTCTCGCGCTATACGTTAAAGGTAGCGCATTCTCCCATTCGGTACGTGACAACTCAAAAGTTTCTGGGAGTGACAATCGATCGGCTAATGACGTGGACGCCCCGCGTTCGGATATTAAAGGAAAAATTGGCGTCATACGCGAGCATCTTCCGCTTGTTATCAAGCAACGCCGGTGGCTGCTCTGTTAATGCCATGCTGCGAACATACACGGCTCTCTGCGAAGGTCTTCTACGTTACAGCCTTCCTGCGTTACATGGCATTTCCCGAACCAATACACAAGCACTGACTGGAGCTCAAGCAAAAGCCCTGAGGGTGTGCCTTGGCCTGCCAAAGAATACATCAAGTATCAGAACCCTTGCCGAAAGCAGACGCCTATCAGCTCCCGTGCTTCTGCAGCAGGAGTTTCTTCGAGTCAACTTGCGTTATGCCACCAGAGTGCCGGGTCATCCGCTTGCTTCAGACAGTGATCCTGTGGTGCGGTGCTTGCTCCCGCAGCATTAAAAAAAGTGCCTCAATGCCTGCGGAGCCATCCGTGGAAAATGCCTTCCTGGTCAATAGTCACTTTCGGGCCTGGGTTCAAGAAATAGAGACGTACACCCGGACCAGCACTAACGTATTTCACTTTACAGCACATGGAAAATAGCTACAGAGCTCACCGACATATTTACACTGACGGCTCTGTTGCGTCTACATCATCCGCCATTGGTCTTTGGATTCCATCTGCCAATATCACCATCTCTGCCATTCTCAGTCACTGCACCTCATCTACAGCCACTGAACTGGCCGCACTACGGGCTGCTTTTAACTACATTGTTGACCAGACAGCTGAGTCTTGGGTCACCTTTACCGACTCAAGAGCAGCGCTGCAGTCTCTGAAGTCTTCACGCACGCAGGATCAACTCGTCATGGACATAAAACGCTTATGCAATAAAGCCTGCGACCTCCATCACCACATTGTTCTGCAGTGGTACCTGCCCACTGCGGAATACAAGGTAACGCCCGGGCTGATGATGCTGCCAAAGCTGGACATGACGCCTCGAGAGCAGTCGTCGATATACCTTTCTCGAGAAAAGACGCTGCGACACTCGCATCAGGCACACGCTTGGCGCCTCCAGTGATCCCTCTGGACAGACGCTAGTCACCAGTATGGGCCACTCTACACGATCGACCCATCGTGCGCCTTCGGTATGCCGCGAGACCTTAAGAGGCAAAAGGAAACTTGCTTGCACCGCAGCAGATTGAACGTGGCATACACCAACTACTTTAGGCACAAGATAGGACTGTCTGGACTCACCATTGTGTCTACGATGCGACGTCCCAGAGGACCTCAATCATGTCCTCTGTGAATGCAGGCTATACGCACCAGAGAGACAGTCTGTGAAGGTGGCCTTGAAACTTCAACGGGACTCGAACTTGGAGTTAAAACATATTCTGGGCCCATGGCAAACAAGCTCCAGTGCGTCACGCGCCACGAAAGCGCTGCTGACTTTCCTGCGGCCCACGAGCCTGAATGAAACTTTGTAAATAGTGTAGTCTACGTGCGTGTGGCTGTATGTGTTATGTGTTTATCAGTGTATATATTATAATCATCACCCAGCCCCTGGAGTAAAGAATACAAATCAGAGTCCCAGCAGGAATCGAACCCTAGCATTCTGCGTGGCAATCAAGTATTCCACCACAGAGCCACGTCAGGTCTCCAAATTGCTTTGGCAAAAAGCCCTATGCAGGCGTAATGTTGGTGAAACGTCAATTGTGGTTGCTGTACTGCGTATCTAATTAAAAACACTACATACGTTCCCCTATGAGGAAGGAGTCATGTCGGGTTAACGTCAATTGGATACTTAAGCGCCATCCACTGTAGTTGCTTTACGTAGCACTATTCAGGGCTGCCATCGTGGCAAGCAGAAGCTCTACATATGAGCATCCGGCTTCTGGTGTTGGCAATACCCATGCTTCTGTTGGCATCGTTACACAACTGTAAACAACTGGTAATACGAAACATTTGCGACTGTTCAACATATGTGTTTGCGTGCAACGTTTGTACATATCTTTAGCGTAATTTTGTAACGTTTCGCTCAATAAAAAAACACAACCCAGTCACCTTACCACCGCATGTTTCGCATTAGATCGATTCTCTTGGCAGTTGGGATCTGTCAATTTTTTTTTCAATTCATGTTCGCCTTGCACGTGAAAGAAGTAAAGCAGATTCCGGCTGCCATGGTTACTGATAGTATCATGTTGCGGAGTGCATTAACTAACAATGTTTGATTAGGCACTCTACTGAAATAGCTAACATTGTACAATAAGTTATGCGATTTATTAGCTTACATTACAATTCGCCAGCTTTATTTGCACGACTTAACTGTACTGACTTCTTGATGTTGAATATTTTTTCTGTAACAAATAACTCTCCTCTGTAAGGTACACTGAGCGGTAGGACATAATAAGTTAAATAAATAAAACTAAATATCTCGCTAGGCAACACCCACCCTTCCCACGCAACGCCCTCATTGTTGTGAAAATATAATATCAGAAATAACATGTAGAACAGAACTCGATAAGTAGGCATGTGTTCATAGATGATAATTTTTGAGTGTCAAGGCCGCGGTGTAGGACACAGCAAATAGATTATTACATTTATTTTTGATGTGCTATGTATACCAATAAATAGCTGCTTTACTATTAGAAATAGTTCCTGCAGTATTCTTGGTAGATTGTGGTAACATTGTCTTCACAGTATAAACTCGTGTAGTTCCGACAGATGTCGCCTTCCATTTTCCTGTAGGCTTCCACTTTCTCACTTTTTACTTGGGTTTCGCAGTAGAGATTGTTGCCTGAAAGAAATAGATTTCAGTTTTCCCACAATTTTTAAATACAAGACTAAATATTTCTGAAATAACAGTATTTCACGTAGTAATGTTTCACTGCAGAAATATTTAACTAAATGGTTTAGACTGTCACCTGTCCATGACAAACGTTGTCCGCAAAGCGCAGTTAAGGAGATTCTTTTGCAGTACAGAAATTCTCGATAGTGCAACCATAGAAGTTAGTTTTACGTCGTCAACCTAAACGACGTGTGAGTCTTGACAATTACAAGACCTTCGGTGTCACTCGCTGACGCATAACCACTAATTTGTGGCATTTAAGCATTCCATGCAGCCGTTTACGAATAAAAAATAATAAAATTGTACGTAAATGAAAACACACCCCGTTCAATTCTATCAGAAAAGTTCCAAAACGTTAACAAGTGCTCTTCCCAAAGACTAAGCAAGTTGCTTCCCATCATAACCATTGCTTTCTCCCTAAATGCTGCATTAATAAAATGGCACACTGCATGGTTCGAAATGAAAAAAAAAACGTTTCATACTTTTTTTTTGTCTTTACGATGCATGCAGTATTTCACTGCCTCCGTCATGCTAATGGCCACCACTAGCTTTAGTTTTCAATACTCACAAGAATTAGAAATTACATGCCGTAATCTTTTCAAGCAGCCGGGTTAAATGAGTTAGCTATGTGTGTGTTTCTGCCCGTCAGAGATCGACATCGAATTCATGGTGTTCTAGCTTTATGTTTCAGAAGATCTATTTCTTCATTAAGATTTAATTTTTGCTGCAATGTATCGCAGCTGGCGAAGACGAGTGACAGCAGACACTCTTCATCAACCTAAATAGGTTAGCTCCAGTTGTCCCTACCGTGGTGTTTTAGTGGTTATAGTGCTCGAATGCCGACCAGAAGGTCGCGAGATGCAATCTTGGCCGCGGCGGCCACTTTTCGATGCAGGTGAATATGCTAGAGACCGCTGTAAAGAACCCTAGGTGGTCGTATTTCCGGGAGCTCTCCACTACCTCGTACCTCATAATCAGCTCATGGTTTTGGAACGCAAAACCCCAGCAATTATTGTACTTCCAGTTGTCAAATTCAGTGGTGTTGCACGGAACAGCCACCCGCCAGAGCCTTTGTGGCGCTGACGTCGTAGAGAGTTTTGTTTCCTCGATTTCCTGACTAGCCAACTACGTGTACAGGGAGGGCGAAGCACGGGGCAGCGTCTGCTTATTCTGCGATTGCTTGTTCACTTTGGACTGCAGCACGCATGTCGTCCGCGAAACTGCAGCAGACCCCTTGTTTGTTAAGGATATCAGCAGATGATGCTGACATGCGGCGTTCCTAGAGGCGCAAGCGGCGTCCAAAACGATGTCGACCGTTACGCTGCCAACTTCTGCGCTACCAGCAGTGCAACACTTCGCAAGGCGAAGAACATTGAGATTTCTCGTGCATACCGGGAACTCTCGGGAATGTCGTCGGGGCTTTCTAAGAATGCAAAAATTTAAGGAACAACAGGTGAGGCGCGAAGAGGACGGGGACGAAGCGAAGACACGAACTGACAGACAGGGGCTTGCACTTCCAACTGTTTGTTAACAGAAACCACACCGATTTATATAGGCTTCCGAACAAGGTAATCTCATAACAGAAATAGAATGATGGCAAAACTAACTATTCATCATCAGCCACTTAAACGAAGTTGGAGTGATTGTGATTGCTTCTGGCGTATCGATAACCTCCCGGCCCTCCCGGCAGTGTGACGGAGCCGAGAGGGGGGTTAATGAGGTTCTTGTTCCATTGATCATCATCATCATCATCATCATCAGCCTGTCTACGCCCACTGCAGGGCAAAGGCCTCTCCCATGTTTCTCCAATCAACCCGGTCCTGTGCTTTCTGCTGCCACGTTATACCTGCAAACTTCTTAATCTCATCTACCCACCTAATTTTCTGTCTCCCCCTCACGCGTTTGCCATCTCTTGGAATCCAGTCAGTTACCCTTAATGACCAGCGGTTATCCTGCCGACGTGCTACGTGCCCGGCCCATATCCATTTCTTCTTCTTGATTTCAACTATGATATCCTTAACCCCCGTTTGTTCCCTGACCCACTCTGCTCTCTTCCTGTCTCTTAAGGTTACACCTATCATTTTCCTTTCCATCGCTCGCTGCGTCGTCCTCAGTTTAAGTTGAACCCTCTTTGTAAGTCTCCAGGTTTCTGCTCCGTAGGTAAGTACCGGTAAGATGCAGCTGTTATATACCTTCCTCTTGAGGGATAGTGGTAGACTACCATTCATGATTTGATAATGCTTGCCGAATGAGCCCCATCCCATCCTTATTCGTCTAGTTATTTCACTCTCATGGTTCGGCTCCGCGGTTACTACCTGTCCTAAGTAGACGTACTCCTTTACAACTTCCAGTGTCTCGCCACCTATCGCAAAGCGCTGTTCTCTGCCAAGATTGTTCCACATTACTTTAGTTTTATGCATATTAATTTTCAGACCTACTCTTCTACTTTCCGTATCCAGTTGAGTAATCATAAGCTGTAATTCGTCTCCCGCGTTACTCATCAATGCAATGTCATCAGCGAATCGCAGGTTACTGAGATACTCTCCATTAACTCTTATCCCTAACTCTTCCCAATCTAGGGCCCTGAAAACCTCCTGTAAACACGCGGTAAATAGCATTGGAGAGATCGTGTCTCCCTGCCGTACGCCCTTCTTTATTGGGATTCTGCCACTTTCTTTATGGAGCACTATAGTGGCTGTGGATCCGCTGTAGATTTCTTCCATTATGTTTATATAGGCTTCGTCGATGCCCTGATTCCGCAGTGCCTGCATGACTGCTGTTGTCTCCACCGAATCAAATGCCTTCTCGTAATCTATGAAGGCTATGTATAGGGGTTGGTTGTATTCCGCGCATTTCTCTATCACCTGATTGATAGTATGAATATGGTCTGTTGTTGAGAAGCCTGTACGAAATCCTGCCTGGTCCTTTGGTTGATTGAACTCTAATATCGTATTAATTCTGTTAGCAATTACTTTTGTAAATAGCTTGTAGACAACGGACAGTAAGCTGATGGGCCTGTAATTTTTCAGGTCCTTGGCGTCCCCTTTCTTATGGATCAAGATGATGTTGGCATTCTTCCAAGAATCTGGTATCCTCCCTGTCGAGAGACACTTCGTATACAGGGTGGCCAGTTTTTCTAACATAATCTCTCCACCGTCTTTCAACAAGTCTGATGTTACCTGATCCTGACCAGCGGCTTTGCCTCTTTGCATTCCCTTTAGGGCTTTCTTTACTTCTCCTGTCAATACCGGTGGGATGTCAGATTCCTCTGGGCTATTATTGCTTCTTACGTTATCATCCTGACTGTCTCGGCTGCTGTACAGATCTCTGTAGAACTCTTCCGCTACCTCAACTATCCTATCCATATTGGTTGTGACCTTGCCCTCCTTGTCCCTTAATGCATACATCTGATTTTTTGCCTATGCACAGTTTTGTATTCGTAGCTTTGAGGCTTCTTCCGTTCTTTAGAGCATGCTCAATTCTCTCCATATTATACTTTCTTATGTCGGCTACTTTACGCCTATTGATTAACTTGGAAAGCTCCGCCAGCTCTATTTTGTCTGTTGCATTTGAGGCTTTCATGGTTTGACGTTTCTTAATGAGGTTTTTCGTCTCTTGGGATAGCTTACCAGTGTCCTGTCTAACGACTGCACCCCCGACTTCCACTGCACACTCCTTAATGATACTAGTCAGATTATCATTCATTGCATCAACGCTAAGGTCGGTTTCCTCGGTTAAAGCCGCGTACCTATTCTGAAGTGAAACTCTGAATTCCTGTACTTTCCCTCTCAGAGCTAGTTCATTAATCGGCTTCTTGCGTATCAGTTTCTGCCGTTCCTTCCTCAAGTCTAGGTGAATTCTAGATCTTACCATTCTGTGGTCACTGCATCGGATCTTGTTAACTACTTCCACATCCTGTACAATGCCCGGGTGGGCACACATTATGAAGTCTAATTCATTTTTAGTTTCGCCATTAGGACCCCTCCACGTACACTTACGAGTAGCCCGTTTTCTGTAGAAGGTATTCAAGATTCGTAAATTATTGCGTTCTGCGAATTCTACTAGTAACTCCCCTCTGGCGTTTCTAGAGCCGATGCCATATTCCCCAACTGCACAGTCTCCAGCCTGCTTCTTGCCTACCTTTGCATTAAAGTCGCCCATCAGTACAGTATACTGTGTCTTTACCTTACTCATTGCTGATTCTACGTCTTCGTAGAATCGTTCAACTAGTTGATCATCATGGCTTGATGTAGGCGCGTAGGCCTGTACCACCTTCATCTTGTACCTCTTATTAAACTTAATTACAATACATGCCACCCTTTCATTAATGCTATAGTATTCCTCTATATTACCAGCTATATTTTTATGAATCAGGAACCCCACCCCTAGTTCTCTTCTGTCAGCTAAGCCACGATAGCATAGGACGTGTCCGTTCTTCAGCACTGTATAAGCCTCATGTGTCCTCCTAACCTCACTGAGCCCTATTACATCCCATTTAACACCCTCTAATTCCTCGAATAGCACAGCTAGACTTGCCTCGCTAGATAAAGTTCTGGCGTTAAACGTAGCCAAGTTCAGATTCCAATGGCGGCCTGTCCGGACCCAGAGATTCTTAGCACCCTCCGCTGCGTCCATTCCATTGATAGCCCAGTCTGAATCACGAGTGATGATACTGTTGTGCTAAGGGCTGTAATGATCTCTGTCAGTTTTCTAATCTGTATGGCCTGATCGCCCATAGAGCGCTCTGTTACGCTCCATAGATCTCAATTCACAGGTCGCTGCCGTCTTGTTATTTCGGGTGGTACCTTGTTGGCTTGTCACGCGATTCAAACTGGTTTGTCAATTTCCTGCCCTTCTGCAGTGACTGTTGCATCCGGCTTGCCAGGCTGTTTTTTACTTATGAACCGATATTTTTTAATTTGAGGTGTGAGTTTAATGTTCCCCGCCGCACACTACGCAGGACGGAGAGCTGCTTGCTTTTCTTTCTCCTTCGGGTGGCGGTGCGTGTTCTTCATCGCACCGCCGGGATCTTGGTTCTTGTGGCCGTGGTTTGGGACAAACGTCAGTTCGGTGTCCCAACTTACAATTGAAGCAGGCTTCAAGTCTTTCTAGGAAGCAAAAAAAATGGCGGATCCAAAGCCATGTGGGAATTGGTTCCATGCGAAGCAGTGAGCGAGTAACTATCTATGCTGCATTTTAAATGCGAAGCATTTCTTTGCGAACTGCAGGCAGTTTGAGCGTTTCTATCTATCTATCTATCTATCTATCTATCTATCTATCTATCTATCTATCTATCTATCTATCTATCTATCTATCTATCTATCTATCTATCTATCTATCTATCTATCTATCTATCTATCTATCTATCTATCTATCTATCTAGCCGCCTACGTCTGGGTGCTCTCGTGATCGCCTCTTTTACTTGCTGTAGAACAAAATTGGTGTGGAAGGGTAAGAGAGTTTAAGGAACATGAATGTGTTGTCACGACATGAACTACGTAAAAATCCCGTCGCGTACATCGTCGACTTTTTTCCTCGAGACATGGCGGGTAGCCGCCACAGGTAATCGACAGGTATATATCTACCCCTGAACGGCGAGGAAAGACATTAGTAACTTACATGTGTGAGCCTTAAGAGAAACTCGCATCGGCAGCGCAGACATGATAAATGCAACGATAAAAATTAGGATTTCAGCAGGAATCGAACCCAAGCGTTCTGCGTGACACTCAGGTACGCTAACACAGAGTCATGCCAGGTCTTGAAACTGCTTTGAAAAAATACACTGTGCAGGCGTAAGGTTCACACCGAGAACGTAGACAAGACGAATGCAAAGAATAAATATTAGAACCGAAGCAAATATCGACCCCAAGCATTCTACGTGGCAGACAGGTATACTATCCCACAGCCACTCCCCTGTCTTGAAGCTTCTCTGGAAAAAGACCCTGTGCAAGCGTAATGTCGGTGCAATGTCAACTGTGGTTGCAGTTGACGTTGCTCCGGGGGCCTTGTTCACAAATGAAGCTTCAATTGTGAACAAGGCCCCCCGTACGGGAGCCGGAACGTTGTGTTATATTTTTTTAAATGCGAAGCATTTCTTAGCGAACTTCGGCGACATTGAGCGTATCTATCGATCTGTCTATCTTTCTATCTATCTATCTAGCCGCCTACGACTTTGTGTTCTCCTGGCCATATCGTTAATGGGATTTATACCGAATTTGGTGTGGAATAATATGACCGTATGACGAACATAAATGACTGGTCATATCATGAAAATTATGACAAACTTGTCGTGAAAAGTATGATTTACTTGCCACGCTCGTGGCGCGCTCGCGGCCATTTCGTTAGCTTGATATACACCAAATTTGGGATATGTGACGTGACTGTATCACTAACATAAATGACAAGTGGTAATATGGAAATCATGACATGTCATGTGCGACATGACTTGCATGCCACGCTCATGGCGCGGTCGCGGCCATTTCGTTAGCTTGATATACACCAAATTTGGTATTGAGTGACATGACTGTATGACGAACATAAATGACAAGTGGTAATATGGAAATAATGACATGTCATGAGCGCCATTTACATGCCACGCTCATGGTGCGCTTGCGTCCAGTTCGCTAGCTTGATATACACCAAATTTGGTATTGCGTGACTTAACTATATGACGAACATAAATGACAGGTCCTAACATGTAAAACATGACATGCAAATTATGTAAAGCATGATTTGCTCTTTCCTGGCTTTTCGCATTACATCGATTCCCACAGTGCGTGGGATCTGCCGGCTTTTTTCCCGTTCTCATTGTTTATTTTATTCTGTGCAATGCTGTGAACAATATAAACATCTCGTTTTTTTTTAAAATTGTTTTTTGGTCGGCGCCTTGCTTTACCTTTTGACCATGATTATTCCCGACCAGACGAGAATTCGTCAAACTCATGATTTCATTGTTGAGAAATGTTCACTTGGTCGCAATAGAAAATCCACTTCTGACCAGGCTGTACCTACTCACCTAGCAATAGCCTGGTCGCTGCGGCTTTGCACTAGAAAACTTAAATACGTCCCGAAACGCGTAACGCTTTTTTTTTAAGCTTTCGTCCCTCTGCTCCCCTCAAACGAGAGTGTTGCATTTCCTGCGGCAATTGCCGCTGTGTCTACCGTTGTGTCTTCCACTGTGTGCGGGCGTGCAGCGGTCATTTGCCTTTACGTCAACAGATTCAGGATTGTACAGAATATTTCACCACACAGCATAGATATCACATGTGTACACAGTTCTAACAAGTACGTGCAACTCATTTTAGGCGCGAAGCTCCTTAAGGTGTGGGTCTCTCCCTTCTCTGTAGTTGCTGTAGTAATAGTTGTAGTTGTAGTAGGTAGGTAGGTAGATAGCCACGTATAGTGGAATGTACCCACTCCACATGAATAAAGATGACGATGACGTAGTATAGTGGAATGTACCCACTACACGTGATAACGATGAAGTATAAGCGCGTTCCAGTATAGTGGAATGTACCCACTACACGTGACAACGATGACGATGACGCTGATGACCATGAATTATAAGCGCGTTCCAGACCACACATTCTCTTTCTGCTATGTATGAAAACGATCGAGCTTCGCCCACTCATCATCATTCACTTCGTGGATATGGCGTGATTTTTTTGCCTCACTTAAGCCGGCGCGAACAGAAAGCGGCCTAGTACCTCACAGAATCTCGAGTGATCGGTGCACTTGTGATGCAGAAATGAACTCCGGTCTTGTTCCGTCCATAGTGCACATAATCAATTTATCAGAACGCGTGAACTCCGACGAGAACTGCCAGAGCATGCAACTCGAGTTTACTTACTCTGAACAGCGGACAGCAGTCCTTGTCTGCTGGTTATCTGTTTCGTGCATTCTGTTGCGAATCGGTGAAATTTCACTGCTGAGATCAACCTCTTCCTGTATTTACATTGCTGGTATGGGATGCAACAACACAACAGCAACTACCCGCCTTCTCTAGGTGCGCAATCACAAACAAGAGGTGTCGCGTGCAGAGTAAGATCCTGTGCCAGAGTGACCTTAGCGGGAACTGTACATATAAGTGGAAATATTTCCCCTAGGGGAGAAACGACCGCTAGTGTTTAAGGCGAAACCTTACCAGCCGGCGTGTATAAGCGGTTAACGGTTAAGGTTCTCATTTCTCGCATCCCGTGTCCCCGCCCGAACTCTGCTGAGTGCGTCAGTTCCTCGCATTGCGAAGTCGCCCCTTCGAAATACGCTGCCTACACGTGGCCGCTGGGTAGTTCGTGTTTTGTGTGAACGTTTCTGCTTTCGTTATTGCTTCAGTCTAGCTCACTGGCCCTGGCCGCCGCCTTGATGTATGTAGACGACGTAGAGTCTGCAGTGTTCCTGATGCAGGAGTCGGACTTCAATGATATATACGACGCCTCTGTAAAGGCTTACGAGGCCGCACATGTTGAAACGAGAATGCCGTGTGTCACAGGTTGGCAGCTTCATCGAAATAACGTGCCAGTAGCTAGCGTTGAAGAGCACTTGAGGCTTTCGGTGTTTTTTGGCGTTTTCTGGACTACCTAATAGGCCAGTTGATCGAGCGGTTTAAAAAGCGTCGGCACACCTTGAAGATAATTTCTTCCCTTCTTCCACAGAATGTACCCGAGGAGTTAGCTGCCTTTTACTCAAACGTAACCTCAGCTTCGCATTGCCAGGGGAGTTGGCAAAATGCAAGTACGAGAAGCGAGAAACGAGCAACACGTCTGCAATGCAGGCGTTTGCCCAGAGGTTTCCTCCTGGGGGAATTCGCAATTTCCCTTCTTCGAAAGATTCTGGGAACTCTGCCCGTGAACACAGCTGAAGCGGAGCGCTCTTCTTCATTAATGAGACGCTTACAGGTGCACCCTGAGAGCTACAACAACACAGGAAAGATTGGTTGGCATAGCTGTTCTAAACATCCGCAGTGAAATTCAAATCCGCCCTAAAGACGTTCTCCGTCTTGTTTACCGGGAACGTGGATGGCTTCAGCTGAGTGTGTAGTATGAACCACAGGCGACTGCTGAAAATCAAGCAAGAAACTAACGTGAAATTATTCTGGGATTGAGATTTTTCGAAGAGTCGTAAAAACACAGTTTTTAAATATTAATTAATGGGGCTTAACATACCAAAACCGCGATATGATTATGAGACGCCGTAATGGAGGGCTCCTGAAATTTCGACCGCCTGGGGTCTTTAACGTGCACCTAAATCTCAAGTGCGCGCGCCTCGAGCCTTTCCGAAAATGAGGCCGCTGCGGTCGGGATTCTACCGTGTGACCTGCGGGTGAGCAGTCGAGCACCATAACCACTGAACCACCGCGGCGCGGCGGGTAGTCAGCAAAAAAAATTTCGGCAAATTCACTATGCGCTGCTTTTCGTCCAGCTATAAGGTTGTGAGTTCAACTGCTGGAGATACATTGCTGGAAGTCACTTTCACACTGTGCCAGAGTGCTTTCTTTCTCTCCCGTTGCCTATACTCCTTTCTTTTCGGCGGCGCCTTTTTGCTTCCAGACGTGGTGTGAACAGCAATACAAGAACCCAAATTTGCATGTAACGATTTCTCACAAGTTTTCAGTAACATATGTGGCATATAGAATGTGACATGTAATACGCAGGATAATCTTCATCTGCTCTGAAGAACATAACAGTATTCCGATATGTTATTGCCTGCATTACTGCGTGAGACATGGCTTGCACAGAGTTTGTTTGATTTCTTGTAAAACATGAGGGTTAATATGTATATTGCTCTATATTTTACATGCTTAAATGTTCACTCATGTTTGATCATTCAGTGCATTTGTTGTTGTGCGTTATGTCGCTAGTTGCAGAGATCACCTGGTCTGCTGTTCTAGTCATGCCATTGTAAAGGGAGGAACAGTCACAGCGGCTGAATATTTTGTTGTAATTAGTCGTATATTTTCTAAGCTTTGTATTCCTATTCGTGCGCTGTTTGCCACACTACTGAAAAAATAAAACTTGTTCTCACTACAGCTTCCCTCACTGCATTTCTTGCTGCGGTGCTTCAGGTTTATAACCACTATGTTTTTATTTATCAGCTAAAGTTCCATGATCAGTGTGTTAGTAGGCCTTTGTAAGGACATGATTGTCCTGCACGTTTGCCTGTGTTGCTCCTTCTTGACTATACAATACTTCCGAATGCATTTAGACGTGAGGGCATAATAAAGATATCATCATCATCATCATCATCAGCCTGTCTACGCCCACTGCAGGGCAAAGGCCTCTCCCATGTTTCGCCAATCAACCCGGTCCTGTGCTTTCTGCTGCCACGTTATACCTGCAAACTTCTTAATCTCATCTACCCACCTCATTTTCTGTCTCCCCCCTCACGCGTTTGCCATCTCTTGGAATCCAGTCAGTTACCCTTAATGACCAGCGGTTATCCTGTCGACGTGCTACGTGCCCGGCCCATATCCATTTCTTCTTCTTGATTTCAACTATGATATCTTTAACCCCCGTTTGTTCCCTGACCCACTCTGCTCTCTTCCTGTCTCTTAAGGTTACACCTATCATTTTCCTTTCCATCGCTCGCTGCGTCGTCCTCAGTTTAAGTTGAACCCTCTTTGTAAGTCTCCAGGTTTCTGCTCCGTAGGTAAGTACCGGTAAGATGCAGCTGTTATATACCTTCCTCTTGAGGGATAGTGGTAGACTACCATTCATGATTTGATAATGCTTGCCGAATGAGCCCCATCCCATCCTTATTCTTCTAGTTATTTCACTCTCATGGTTCGGCTCCGCGGTTACTACCTGTCCTAAGTAGACGTACTCCTTTACAACTTCCAGTGTCTCGCCACCTATCGCAAAGCGCTGTTCTCTGCCAAGATTGTTCCACATTACTTTAGTTTTATGCATATTAATTTTCAGACCTACTCTTCTACTTTCCGTATCCAGTTCAGTAATCATAAGCTGTAATTCGTCTCCCGCGTTACTCATCAATGCAATGTCATCAGCGAATCGCAGGTTACTGAGATACTCTCCATTAACTCTTATCCCTAACTCTGCCCAATCTAGGGCCCTGAAAACCTCCTGTAAACACGCGGTGAATAGCATTGGAGAGATCGTGTCTCCCTGTCGTACGCCCTTCTTTATTGGGATTCTGTCGCTTTCTTTATGGAGGACTATCGTGGCTGTGGATCCGCTGTAGATTTCTTCCATTATGTTTATATAGGCTTCGTCGATGCCCTGATTCCGCAGTGCCTGCATGACTGCTGATGTCTCCACCGAATCAAATGCCTTCTCGTAATCTATGAAGGCTATGTATAGGGGTTGGTTGTATTCCGCGCATTTCTCTATCACCTGATTGATAGTATGAATATGGTCTGTTGTTGAGAAGCCTGTACGAAATCCTGCCTGGTCCTTTGGTTGATTGAACTCTAATGTCGTATTAATTCTGTTAGCAATTACTTTTGTAAATAGCTTGTAGACAACGGACAGTAAGCTGATGGGCCTGTAATTTTTCAGGTCCTTGACGTCCCCTTTCTTATGGATCAAGATGATGTTGGCATTCTTCCAAGAATCTGGTATCCTCCCTGTGGAGAGACACTTCGTATACAGGGTGGCCAGTTTTTCTAACATAATCTCTCCAATAAAGATATGCATCCATATAAATACACTTGCATAGAAACCAAGTTCGGTGGAAGAGCCGAATAATCGGTCGTCTGGTATTTTTCTTCGTGGTAGCATTGCATTCGATCCTGCATTATTTATTGTGGAAATAATCAAATGCGCGCAATACCAAACATGGCGACATTATTCACGCTTACTGCAAGAAAAATAGTGTGCGTGCGTGCGTGCGTGGGTGCGTGTGTGTGTGTGTGCGCGTGCGTGCGCGCGCGTGTGTGTGTGTGTGCGCGTGTGTGTGTGCGTGTGTGTGCATGTGTGTGTTCGTGTGTGTGTGTGTTTAGCTTTTAGCAGAACCGCGAACGTCAAATAGCAATGTTAGAATCGTACACGTACGAACAGTCACACTGTAATATGCTTGAACGTGGCCTATCAGGGCTTGGAACTGTGTCTGCCTTTTACAATAAAACGAACCTCTGCCTAGCGAAAAATACCTTAGCGATCGATTCCGGCGAGATTTGTACCGGCTGGTAATAATATAGCAACCGCACCAGCATTATTCCCTTCGGCGAGCCAACTTAAAACGTTCGCAACGGAGATTCTCGCCCAAAACCTCACAAAGTGCCAAAGCCTTGACAGTAAACACCGCGACACGTGTTTCAGGTATGCAGACATGATTCACTGTAAAGTACCAAGCCAAACGGAAGCGCCCAGGAATGAGATCGTTATAGTAGCACCGCCTACTTTCTTGAATCATGTCATAGCGAAACGACTTAAAAAAAGGTGGTTAAGTGGGGGGGGGGGGGGGGGTAGGAAATTTTGGGGGGAGCAGGGGTTGTACGCCCTGAACCCCCCCCCCTCCTTTGGCTACGCCGCTGTCTTTTTCAAAAGCTGTTTCAAGACCTGGCGTGGTTGTGTGGTAGAATACCTTACCGTCGCGCAGACTGTTTGGGTTCGATTCCTGCTGGGATCCTCATTCCTATTCCGTAGCTTCGTAGGGTCAACGCTGCCTATGTCAGCTTTTTTTAATACCCTCACTTTTTAAATTACCAATCTCTGCACTCGCCATTCCAGAGTAGATGTAATCTATCAATCACATGTGGCGCATACCCGCATACCGCGGCCTGTGGTATACGGGTATGTGCCACACGTGTCATGGAAATGGCTTGATGACGTACGCGACAGAATTGTCATGGCATTCATGTAATGACGAGATAGGTATATTTTTCAGACCCCCCATGCCCCGATGTTAATTTCGGTCTACACCAAGTTAAAAGGGCGACCACGAGAACACGCAGATGTAGGCGTCTAGACAGATACATAAGTAGACACTTAGGTAGAAACGCAGAAATTGTGTTTTGTTTGGTGACAGACAGACAGACAGACAGACAGACAAGGAACTTTATTAAGGTCCTGAGGAGCCAGCCAGTGCAGTCCTACAAAGGACCCCTGGCTTGCTCTCAGCTAATCCCATGTTGGAGACGAGAGGCCATGCCTCTCCGCTCTTTCACGGGCCCTCTGGACAGCCTTAGACTGGTCTTCCAATTTTGAGCTCGTGATGGCTTTCTCCCAGTCCTCGCTGTTGTTGAAGTCCTGTAACACGAGGCACTGCCAGAGCATGTGGGCTAAAGTAGAGAAATCTTCCCCGCAATCCGGGCAATGAAGATTTATCTCTGTGTGGAACCTGCTTAGGAAACCTCTCGATTGGTACGAACACGTCTGAAGCATCCTGAGTGAGAAATTTAAAATTTCGAAGGTGAGGGCCAGATATCTGACATACTTTGGGAGTTTGTCCCTTGCGAAACTGATCATGCAGTGATTAGTTTGGCCCATTCTTCTCGCGCTCACCACCAGCAGGTCAGAGTTCCTGCCAAAAACTTCCTCATATATGGCTTGGTCATCTTCATAGCTCTCTGCTTTGTACATTACCCCCCTCACCGAGTTGACGAGTGCTGGGACATATGCAACCATAAGTATGCTGAGCGCCGTGCTGTAGCTGCGCTATCTCATGCTGTAGCTGCGCTGTATTTCATACTGCGCTGTATTTCATGCTGTAGCTGCACTATCTTGCGATCAGCTTCGCCTCATAGGCGGTCTGGTGTGCTAACCGCGATGGTGTTTTTAAAATGGATGAATACACACCTGGTCTTCTTTGAGGCTCAGCCGAATGTTGATGCCGGGAAAAATACAGATGGCCTCTACGATGATCGCAGGTCCGACGCCCGTCATGTTGACGGCGCTATTCGAACGACGAACTATTTGTATATGTCCTCCGGAAGGTGCGGCATGGGTTGCTGTCGGAAAGTCGGTGGCGGGCGCGCTCGGCGTGTCGGCGCTGACTCACTTGTCAGTGTGGCGTCTCCGTTCATCGGGATTGATACAGCCCCGCGGCGTCTGTATTAAGGCGAAAGCCTAGAATGTCTCATACTCACGTCCGTCCATCCGTCCCTCTGTCCGTACCCTGATATCTCTGCGCAATCATGATACAGACCGACAATCGTGTCGCTTGTTTCATTTCGGAAATTGAACGTCCTGGTAAATATCACTCGGTATTCTGACATCGCTCTCAGCCAAACATAATATTAATAACAGTAACGACGAACCTTATTTTATTAAAATGCGTAGTTCTTATATTCGCCCACAAACAGTACTTGCGGTTTGAGCAGAAACCAACTAGCGCGACTGTCTTTCATTGGAGAAGGGCACGCGCGCCGTGGTTACGTGGAAGGCGCTGCCATTTGCTCCTTTTTCAGACGTCTCATTGCAGCAGTCGAGTTAGTCGGATGGCTCCTAAGCGGCCTGGTGATGATTCCGCGGCAAGCGGTTCGAAGAAGTGCCGCAAGAATGTGGATTCCCCCAATATCAAACGCTATACTGAACTCTATAGGTGCACAAAAAAACAACAAAAAAACAAGGTTGATCACCCCCCGTTGTGGGAATCGGTATAACACGTAAGTAAAACATGTCCTAACAAAAATAGCCGAAAGTGCACTGTACAATGATATAAGAGAGCTTGTACAATTCGTATTGGTATTTTAACGTGGATGTACCCACGTGGACGCTTGGTAGTACATGTGCATCCCGACGAATCACGTGCATGATCAGTGATTAGAAAAACCGTTGTGGTAGCTGTAGCAGTAAATGGTGAGAGCGCGACGAGAGAAAGCGTTGTCAAAGCTAGAAGAGCGTCGATGACTGGACGCAAAACTTCGGCTAATGTCGCCATACCACGGCGTCTTAAAGAGTTTAACACCAGGGCAGGACTGCAGGTAAACGCAACGAGCTCCTTGTCTCCCCTGTAGCCCGACGGCGACTTTCTCAGGGGCGAGCGTCATCGTGCAACGCGGTATTACAGCCAGGAGAGGCATGCGCACGTCCCAGAGCTATTTTTCTGTATGCATGGATGCTCTGAGCAAGGCCGATGCTTGGGCTAAGGTCACCACCTCGCGGTGTGTTAAGGCGTTGACAAAACTGCAATTTTATTTTGGAAACGTGCCGAATCGGACGGATGCGTAGCAATGGCGCGTTGTAAAAACTAATCGTGGTGGCCGCGGTCACGATTCGTTACTTCACCGCCGACCAAGAGCACGATGAGAGGAGAGTATGAGATATAAAAGGCGCGTTTGTATCACCCCCACAATATGTGACCGTGACGCAGTGGTTCGCCTGTCGGGCTGCTGCTATCGCGAACCGTGGCGTCACGGGTTCGACTCCCGGTGATGGAA
>JALIZH010015909.1:0-28701 GCA_030522465.1 Rhipicephalus appendiculatus | reverse complement strand
GACGGTGTGGCCGTCGAATATTACGTCGAGGTCGCTGGTTCGTCGTCGTGCGTTGCGGTTGGGTCGCGGCGTCGGATCACGGCTGCGTCGAAATGTTGTGGTGCTTCCATGCTGCGTCGACAGGTTTTCTTCAGTCCACGAGGTTTCCTCGGCAGGGCTTCGTCTGCTTCGCGTCGTGTTGCGCAGGTCTCATCGCGTTGTCGTCGTCGGCGGCCGCGGAGGATCTTCGGCATTTCGTCGTACAGCAGCCGCACCTCCATCGGTTGATGCCCTTAGTTTCCCGGGTACGGGCTAGGAGACCGGCCCCGGTTTGGGCCAGTGTACTGCCGGCGGTGCGGTGACATGTAGCGGCCGGGCGACGGTGAGCGGGAAGGTCGTGGGGGGCGTCCACTGAGCTCCTGCGAGGTAGTGGGCGATGTCTTGCGGTCGTTCACCCCGCTGACGACGAGGCGCGTTGACGGCGAAACCGCGTAGGCCCATCTGTCGGTACTGGCAGCGGCGGTACGTGTGCCCGGCTTCACCGCAGTGGTAGCATAGCGGGCGGTGGTCTGGGGCGCGCCAAACGTCGGTTTTCCTAGGTGTGTAGCGCTGGCCGCCGGGAGGACGGTAGGGTGTCGGTGGCGGTGGCGGCGGCGTCTGGCGACGGAAGTGCTGCGGGGCGGCATCTTGGTGTGGGCGCGGAGGGGGGACGTGACGGCGGGCAGCAGCAGCGTAGGTCATGGCTTGTGGCTGCGGTGGGGCTGGCTGAGGAACATTCAGTGAATGCTGAATTTCTTCTCGTACAACGTCTGCAATCGACGCCACTACAGGTTGCGGAGAAGATTCGAGCTTTCGCAGCTCTTCTCGCACAATGGCTCGAATCACTTCACACAACTCGTTGGAGTCGAGGGCATGAACAGCCGCGCTGTCTTGAATACAGCGGCGATTGTACTGTCCGGTGCGCATTTCCATTGTCTTCTCGATCGTCGTCGCCTCCGACAGGAATTCCTGGACGGTCTTAGGTGGATCCCGCATCAGCCCGGCGAAGAGCTCCTGCTTGACTCCTCGCATAAGAAAGCGACCTTTCTTGTCTTCGGTCATGGCAGCGTCGGCCTGGCGAAACAGTCGGGTCATCTCTTCCGTGAAGATGGTGACGTTTTCGTTGGGTAGCTGTACCCGTGTCTCCAGCAAAGAAGCGGCCCTTTCTTTGCGGGCCACGCTCATGAATGTTTCAAGGAATACGCCACGGAAGAGATCCCAGGTTTGAAGTCCAGACTCCCGGTTCTCGAACCAGGTCCTTGCCGAGTCTTCCAGGTAGAAGTAGACGAGACGCAGCTTCTCTTCCGAATCCCAGTGGTTGAAGGTGGCCACTCGTTTGTACGTCTCCAGCCAGGTCTCCGGGTCTTCAAACGATGCTCCATGGAATGTCGGTGGCTCCCTTGGCTGCTGCATAACGACCGTGGTGGGTGTTGGTACCGTGGCTGTCATAGTTGCCGCAGTAGTAGTCGTGGCCTTGGTGTTTCGAGTCTTATCCGGTAGGGGCCCGAACTCTGGATGTAGCCCTCGTTGCCTGCGGCTAGCTCGCTGATCAAGGCTGGCGTCGACGTCTCCTTCACGACTGGGGCTGGGTTCACGACTTGACGGGGGCGTCCGGTACATGACCGAAGCAGCACCTCCACCAGATGTCACGTGGTCGTGACGTCGACGAAGGCAGCAGGTGACGTGTCCAAAATGAAACTGTTTATTAGGCCGAACTTGTGGCCGGTAAACAGGAAGTAGAATTACAGCAATACACGCTGGCACTGATAGCGGCGAACAGAGGGCCGGCCGGCGATCAAACTGAACATCGTTGGAGCGCGCCGGCTTTTATGCATCAGGCGTCGAACATTCTAGCCTTATCACTGGTCATTGCGCAAGCTCAGGAATAATCTCGAGTGGTCGCGTCTTGCGCGCAATCTTAACAAAACGATCTACAATAATCGCGAAGGTTCTAGAACAATAAGGCTTGGTTTGAGCTGAGCTTTGCTGACGGTCTTTGTGGGCGAAAACCGAATACAGCAAAAGTGAAAATAAGAATAGCGCGTGGCAATATATATATATATATATATATATATATATATATATATATATATATATATATATATATATATATATAGAGAGAGAGAGAGAGAGAGAGAGAGAGTTAGTGAGAATAATAGTTCGATGGGCAAGTTGTCTTCGTTAAGCAATGGGTTTTAATACAACGGAGGCATTGTCACCGAGGATGTAAATATTTATTTATTTCCCAACAGTTTCGGGAGGGGTCCTCCCTTCGTCAGGGGATGAGTTAAACTCTCGTCTGTAGCGGCGTTCACTCGCCTTCAAACACATCTAAGAGGAAGTGAGAAAGAGAACAGAAGGAACAAGCACTACACAACACAACACGACCAATTGAGAAAACTCGTCTACGGCCGAGAGTCGTTGTGAGTCCACCTCTGCTTATGATTTCGTGTTTACCGGTCCTCTTGGTGCGCAGGGCCACCCAAAGCCCCCTGTCGCCGCATCGGCCGGCACGAATGTGCGACACCGCACGTGGAGGCAAGAGCGTCTCCTTAATGGGTCGGCGTTCCACCGTTCATGTCCGCTTATTCCTTGTCAATAGCCCCTCAAGTGCTAGGGACAGTACATGTTCTACAAATGCGAAAAAAAAAGGAAAATAAAGAAAGAAAGAATAAATATATAAATAAAAGCAAGAAAAGAAATGAGGACGTACGAGCCAATGGAGAAGCAAGCGTGGTCTCCATTTCTGGTCTCTCTTTTTTAACACAAAAGTGTTTTATGCTGGGGTCCACCAAGACTTCAGTGACGTATTTCCGCAACGGAAATGACTTCAAAACAATACACATGACCAGAAGACAAAGAAAAAGTTCCGTCAACGGGAGTCGCACCCATGACCTATTGGTCCGCGACAAGTGATGCCCGGCACGCTAGCCGCTGCGCCACAGTCACACACTATGTAGGCTTTACAAACGCGCCTTTTAAATGTACCACTGTCCTCTCACAGTGCTCTTGCTATAGTGAAGTAATGCATCATGACCGTGAAATCCACGATTAGTTCTTGAAAGCGTCGTTTCTACGCATCCGTTCCATTCGGCGCGTTTCGAATACGAAAAGTGCAATTTTGTCGACGCATTAACACGCTGCCACGTGGCGACCTTACCCACAGCGTCGGCCTCGCTCGTAGCACGCATCCATACAAAAAAAAAAAAAAAAAACAGCTCTGAGACGCGCGAGTGCTTCGCGTGACCGTAACTCCGCGTTTCCAACTTCACCCCGCGAAAAATCGCAGCCTGCCAACGCGCAAGACACGACGCACGTTGCGTTTCCCTCTGCTCGTGCAGTGTGTTCAATAAATCTAACATGCCGCAGTAGACGACCTTAACCGCCCTAACCCAAGTTCAGCGTCTAATCAGTGATGCTTTTCTGGCTGTCATACCGCTTTCTCTGCTTCTGCTCTCACTGCTAATTACTACAGCTACCACAAGCATTTGTGACCACAGGGGTTTGTTTAATCATTGATCGTGGACGGTATTTGCTGGAATGGAGATGTACCATCAAGGCGTCAACGTGGATGCATCCACGTTAAACGGTGCTATAAATGTCAAAGAACAATAAACATTGTGCAAGCTCTCATATATCAATGTAGAGAAAACATTCAACTACTTCTGTGGACACATTTCACTTTCGTGTTATACCGATTCCTATGACGGAGGGAGCAACAATATTTTGTTTCCTTCCCTCTTGCTCACTTCCTCTTAGATGTTTTTCGAAGGCGAGAGAACGCCGCTACAGACGGAGAGAAGACCCCTGCCGAAATTGTTGGTAGGTAGGTAGGCAGGTATAAACATTATTTGATCCATGAAAGAATCATGTGAGGGGGGTGTGTGGGGGGGAGTGGAAGCAGGAAGACGATGGGCCCTCAGGCCGCTCTAGATGGCCGGACACTTCTGTGCTTCGGCGACCCCTCTGGCCCAGGCCACTGTCCGGAGCTGTAACCCCGGTTGCGAGCTGCGCAGAGGAGCCTCCCATCGCTCCTGGTGTTCTGACCCTTGCCACGGGGGCTTGGGTTTGTTGGGGCAATTCACAAAGACGTGATTGAAGTCGGCTCTGGTGCTACGACACAGGTTGCAGTGAGGAGAGGTTTCGCCAACGTTACTAGAATTGGGTTTCGCCACGCGTAATAAAGGGAGAGAAGGAAAGGAGTCGTGACTGTGGCCGTTTGAAGTCTGCGCCACAAAACCTGGTCACTTCTGGAAAGAGATTTATGCGGTGGTGGATACGTGACGCGGGAATTTCGATAAAACAGTGTGATATCGTGGTAGCTGAGGAGTCGATCCCTGGCACCGCGAAGCGAAGGCAGGTCGCTTGGAGCCCGGTTGACGAGTGCTCGGGCTTGGGTGTGAGCGGCCGTGTTGCCTGGGTGTCCACTGTGCGAGGGACCCAGAGGAGAGTGATGAGACGATCAGGCGGAGGGAGTTAACTCAAGGATTCGAGCAGCCGGAGAGTGGATTTTGAGATTGGCGTAATTACGAATTGCAGTTTTAGAATCGGAGAAAATATACCCAGCGGAGGAGTGAACAATTGCTAAGGCAATTGCCGCCTCCTGCTTCCAGGGATAGGGGATTCTGTCGAATTTGGAATGGACGCACTAGCGATAAGGTTTTGAAATCCGTCTACAACGGCTCTTGTGAAAGCCGGACGATCTCCATATTCGGCCGCGTCTACGTATACTGCAGGAGAATGAGGAGGGAAGCGCTTGTGAAGAGCCTTGGCTCTAGCTTCCCGTCTCGCTCGATTATGTTCTGGGTTAGTGTTTTTGGGGGAGTGGCGGGATGCATAGGTTGTTGCTAACAGCGAATGGAAGTGTGTGGGTGGCCGTGGTATGACCAGGAACGTTGATTCCGAGTCGGCGCAGGAGTACTTGACCAGTTTCTGTAAGCGACAGCCTTTGGTATTGACTGAAGAGATGCGCTTCTACGAGCTCTCCCAGAGTGCTGTGCACTCCTAGTGAGAGTAATTTATCCGTGGCTGTTGATTTAGGGAGATGGAGAGCAGTTTTATAGGCAGTGCGGATGAGTCTGTTGAGTTGCTCGGTCTCCGTGGGTGTGAGATAGAGGTAGGGGATGAAATAGGTGATTCTGCATAGGCAAAAGGCCTGAAAGAGGCGACGTGTGTCTGCTTCCCCTCATGCCGCGATGCCGATTGGAAATGCGTTTTATTAAGGAAGCTGCGTTATGAACCGAAGTGCGAATTAACTTCATGGTCTCAGCGTTGGAGCCATTGCCGGAAATATTAAGACCCAAAATTTTGATTTTGTTATCCCTGCGAATGGGGGTGTCATCTAGTATGACTTTAATGTTATAAGGTTCCCGCATTGACCCAGATCGTGATGTCATCCGCGTACAAGGAGTGATTCACGGGAAGGAAGCTTGGCAAGTTAACTGTTATATATATATATATATATATATATATATATATATGGGTTGTGTGTATCTTGTTCAGTGACTGTGCCGTGTAGTCCCGATAGTTTTGTTGGGTGTGTTCTCGCATTAACCTTGACGTGTTTGAAGGGTACTTGAGGGGAAGCTAAACTGTTTGCAGTATAATGCTAACATGTCATTACGTTACTACGAAAAACTTAGGTAAAGCGTTGATCTGACGTTATCCCCCCCCTTTTTTTTTTGCCTCCACGTGCTGTGCAATCTATCTTGCTGTGTGTGACCGCTATTTTATTTTGTCATTCTTGCTATCGCTCACCTGCACAAAAACATATCATTCAAGCGTGTTTTTAAGGAAACCCACCACGATGTACTTGTTACTTTGGCAAAGTCTGGTCCACCAGACGAAACGTTAGTGGAAATATACAGTGCCAAACCAACGAAAGTGGTATTTTCTTTCTTGTTCCTATATATATATATATATATGTATAGAATAAACTTGGAGGTCACACACATCGAAAAGGGAAATACTTTTACTAATCTTTCGGCCGTGGCACGGCATTTGTCACGGCCGAAACGTTAGTAAAAGTATTTCCCTTTTCGATGTGTGTGACCTCCAAGTTTATTCAATACGAACATTACCCGGACCTGTCGGATATTCCCTTGAAGTCTTCTATATATATATATATATATATATATATATATATATATATATATATATATATATATATATATATATATATATATATATATATATATATATATATATTTATTTATTTATTTATTTATTTATTTATTTATTTATTTATTTATTTATTTATTTATTTATTTATGATCGCATGGGAGCACCGCCCAACGCAATTTTATGGCTATGTCACTGCAACACACAGATTGTGACACATTCTCATTTCATACGTATAGGTTATAGGTTGCGATGTCGACATTGTTGTAATAAGATACACCGGAACTTAAGTTCCGTGTCACATGCCCTTCTTTTCAATCTCAATGGAACCAACCCGTTACAAGTGTAACGAGACCTTGTCGGAGGCCGCAATGTTAGGACACTTCGCGATTGTTTCCCACTGTTAGAAAAAGTTTTGAAGGGGGTATCAGTGACCAAGTTTGTACCAGAACTAACGCGAGAACAAGGATTAGCGTCGGGATGTTGGATAAAGCATTCATAAAAACTGACGTATTTAAAATACCAGCAGATTGCCCATGTCAGACGACTGCTATTGCCGCTATCGATGTACAGCTTGTATGCCTGTAGTTGGAATGTTTTATGTTCACGCACAGAGCTAGTGATTAAAGAACACATTTTAGGCGTCTGTTCCTGCATTAAGCAATGTATTAACTACATTGTAAGATATTTCAGTGTGTCGTCTTCTTTTTGTCGTTTTGTTCTCGTGCTGTAAGTCTCTCAGAATGGATTTCCAACTTTCGTTTTGCTGAGCACAAGTTGGTCCGATAAATAGTTTCTTTTGCACCAGCCACACTGCTGCCTCTTTCTCCGTCAGTGCCGAATGACAAGCGATACACTGATAGCTGCCGGGACTCCAGTTTCTAGCCGGGAAAATATGCATTGTCAGTAGAGTGCTTCGTGTTTGCTGTGCATAGTCAACATCTCTTGCGTGTATATATCCCTGCAAATGCAACACGCATTCTTAATTTACACTCATGATGTTTATTTTTTTTGCAGCCAAAAGAAGGACCACACAATCTGTAAGTACATTCTGAGTTTGTTTCCTTATGGTATGAGGTGCAAGAAACAGCTGATAGAATAAATGACCTGTTTAAGCTTCAGCCACTGTAGTGTTCATGCCACATTTTTAGCCGAATATCACCTACACGCTTTTAGGTATTCTCGATTCTGCTGATGTTCATGGCGCTTTGTATTGCTTCTCGAAATTTACAGCGTTTATATTACTCAGACAGTTTTACGGTGTAATCTGTCGTAAGCACACAACAGCCGATTTTGTTGCCATGTTGTCTGACGCCACGAGTGTCCGTAGCAGCTATTGTGCAAAAAGAGGAATAAAAACAGATTTGGAGGCGGAATCAATCCCACACAGTCAGCCTGGCTGTGCCGGAGCTTGTGACTTCGTCTAAAAAGAACCCTACACAGGCGTCACGTCACGCGAGGAATTGCGTTAGTAGATGTGATATTGCGTGCTACACCATGTCAGTTGCCTAAACAGTGGGTGCTTCAAATCCCCGTAGTTATTACAAAAGGCTAAACCGAAATTTTTGTCGTCGTCATCATAATCGGCCACCACATATACGTAGACATAGACAACAACAAAACGTGGAGCGACATAGGTGCGTGTACTGCTTTACAAACCTGATTTGGGTGTGGTCAGTGAGTGTGGATTCAGTGCGAGAGGCCGGTGTTCTGGTGTTGTATTGTAGTGTCGCGAGTGTTGCAACGGCGCTGTTGTGACAAGACAGAGGCACCACAGAACAGACACGTCCGGCGTGTAGGAAAGGACGACGTTGGCGGGGGGATTGCGCGTGTGAGCAGACTGGGGCGAAACCGACCATCCCATTTCGAAGAGGGCTCGGCAGACGGTAGAGAAGAACACGACGGTCTGGATTGCAAACAGTCTGACTCGGAGAGTCCTGAGGAAGAAGACGCTGGTGTCAGGGTCCATGCTGTCGATTTACGGACCCGAGCACGAAGCATCTGACAGCGTCGAAGGGTCTCCACACGTCCTCGGAAATGGGTCATCGTGAGTTCGAGGCGTTCCCGCTTTAAGACCAGGTGGTCCTGGTTTACAACTTCCCGTGGGGAGCAAACATCACTGTCCTGGTAGGCGAGCGGGTGCCTACTGCCGGTTGGCATCCACGGGACGAGCCCAAGTGCCTACCGCCAGCCCCATGCTGCTTACTCTGCTTACGTGGGCAGGGAGGTCGTCGGCCTGCTGTGCCTGAGGGCGCGTCCTTCTGCAACCTCTGCGCCGACTCGCCTCCTCGTCTACTCCACAGGTGTCCTTGCCGCAAACGATACCACGCGCCAGCAACGAGTCCGCCGCCAACATCGACTCACGCGTGGCAACTACCAGTCACTGTGGTCTCTTGTTTAAGCGGTCCGCGGAACCTTGATTAGTTAGCGCACTGCCGTTACCAGTATATTGCTTTAAAGCGTTTCTAACTTGTCTCTGTTCCGATTGCTTGTTTTCTTCTTTTTCTCGTTTGTCTTAAATTTATTCTTTTTTTGTGCGTGAAAACCAATGGCTTCTCCTTTCCTCATTTGAGGCTCTGTCTCAATCAAAGCAAACACCACAGTAAAACCTGCATAAGAAAGGGTGCTCCGCAACATTGCCAAATCAATCGTAGCGCCGTGTTTATCTTGGCGCCCATAAGAGAATTTACAACCGATCCTTTGGAGGCAGTTCCTCTAGCTCAAGCTGCGACTTTGCTGGATGGTCCGTGCAGGTCTGGCGATTATTAAAAGCGTGTTTTACAGCCCCGTATAACTTTTTTTATATCAGCTTTTCAAGAAATCAGCCGTTCTCTAAGTGCTCCGTTTTCCGCGCTGAGAACTGCAATCTGAAAGGTAATGTTTTCAAATGTAGACGAAATCAATGCAGACACTGGGGTCCAGAACAGAGATAATCACGCACACTGTCCAAATGCACAGCGAATTGCGATTTTGGAGAATCACCAATGTTTCTAAAATCACAATACCATAGCCGTAGTCCTTAACCTAAAGTACTACTATTCCGTGTGAAAGGTGAAACAGCGCAAACTAGACGAGACAAACGTAGAAGCACACAGGTTGAGCACTGACTAACAACTCGCGCTCATCCTGCGCTCGTCCTGTGTGCTTCTTCTTCGTTCGTCTCGTCTATTTTGCGCTGTTTTTACCTTTCACATTGAGTAACCAACTATCCCAATAAAACACACTTCTGGGAAACATACTACTATTCCAGCCGGGGCGTCTGCGCGAGCAAGCATTTCGGTACCTGCTTCACCACAGGCAGAAGCTAACGGGCGTTTTCGACTGCCTTATGCACCTCGCTGTGCATCGTTTTGCCGTGTCCAGGAAAAGGCAATCCTGGGGGTTCAACCAGAGCCGGGTGAGTGGGCCTTCACGGTCTCCCCAGCAGGGGCAACACCCCCGCTTTGCCCTCGGCTTCACGTAGATGGCACCCCTGGGCTGACCCACCCAGGGCAAAACGACAGTCCACTTTTCCTGCGCATCTCTGTACTTGCATCTGGGTGTTTCTATCTCACTTTTATACTTTCCTGTCTTCTCCCTACTTCTGTTTGCTTCCACATTTACGAGCGGCAAGGTTTAACCTTGTGTAGATGGCCAGCCTTCGTTAATCATATTGCCACGCGCACTCTTTTAATGTTTTATGTTGCCGGCGTATTGCGCGTGTACATACTGCGTTGCGCAATCCGCGCCAGAATATTGGAGACCATTCAAGATAGTTTCGGGTCGTCTGTCCGGCTTAAGCGTGCGAACGCGAACAGCTCAGTTTATACTGGAACATAGGGCCACCAGCGATAACGCTTGAATGTTCGACGACACGTGTATAAACGCCGCCGCGCTTTGCCGCGAATCAAATTATCGTCGACCGCCGCTCAGTGCGCCGATATCAGTGTACAGCGTGCATTGCTTGCTGTATTTTGAGTTTACGTTTGGCGGCCACAAGTTCGGCCAAATAAAGAGTTTAACCTTAACTACCGATGTCCCCGTTCATGTCACGACCACGTGACATCTGGTGGAGGTGCTGCTTCTTTAATGTACCGGGCGCCCCCATCAAGCCGTTAAACCCGCCCCAGCCGTGAAGGAGACGTCGACTCTACCCTCGATCAGCGAGCTAGCCGCAAGCAGAGTGGGCTAAATCCAGAGTACGGGGCTCTACCCGATAATACTCGCAAGACAAAGGTCACGACCACTACTGCGACAACTATGACAGACTGTGCCAACGCCCGACACGGTCGTAAGGCAGCAGCCAAGAGAGCCACTGACCTTCCATGGATCACCATGCGAAGACCCGGAAGGCTGGTTGGAGAAAGAAGCCTTCCAAGTTACCATACGACCAAGTTGCCATATTCAATAACCGGAACTGTGACGAGAAGCTCCGCGCCCACTTGAAGACGCCGCCCCGCCGCAGTTCTGCCGCCAGACACGAACGCTGCCGTCACCGACGCCATACCGTCCAAATGTCGACCAGCGCAACGCTCCGAGGAAGACCGGCGTGTGGCGCGCTTCCGATCACCGCCCTATCTGCTGCCAATGCGGAGAACCTGGCCACACCTATCGCCGCGGCCAATACCGACAGATGCGGCGACGTGGTTTCGCCATCAACGCACCGGGTCCGCAGCCGGGTGAAATACCTCGCGACATCGCAACTACATCACCGGAGCACAATAGCTACAACGACGACAATGCCGTTTATCGGCCGGCCGCTTCACCTCGCCACACTGCCGGCAGTACGCAGGTCCAACCCGGGGCCGGTCGCCCTGCCCATATCCGGAAAACTAAGGGCAGCAACCGATGGCGCTGCGGTTGCTGTACGACGAACTGCCGAAGATCCTCCGCCGACGACGACGCCGCGACCAAGTGTTAAAAGCAATGCGCAAGTCGAAGGGCGCCCGTACGACAAAACTTCGCCACCGGAAGAAGAGGTGACGACACCACGTAGAAGCAGTGGAACAAACCGACGTAGCCGTGATCTGACGCCGCGACTCAACCCCAAAGCAGGACGACGAACTAGCGACCTCGACGTAATATTGGACGGCCACAACGTCACCGCTCACGTCGACACTGGAGCCGACTATTTCGTCTGCAGTGGGCCTTTCACGACAAAGTTGAAGAAAGGGAAGACGGCTTGGTAAAGCCCTGAAATCCCGACGGCCGGAGGCCATTTAATAACGCCAGATGGAGTTTGCACAGGAAAAGTCACCATCAATAACCGGACTTATCCCGCTAGCTTTCTAATCTTATAGCACTGCTCCAGGGCTCTGATACTTGTGATGGACGTCCTAAGTCAACATGGCACCGTCATCGACCTGAGGGCTCAGTCAATAACACTAAACTCAGAAAAAGCGCTGCCACCCCACACCACGCCGGGGAACCACTCGTTGATTGCAACAGAAGAGCAGGTCACCTTCCGCCTCTCTCCAGCATCGTCATTTCCGTAGGCACTGAAAAACCCGCAGACCTTGAAGGCGTCATCGAGGGCGATCAGCATCCGCTTGTGAACCGTCAGATTTGCGTCGCAAAAGGCATCGCCGAGTTGCATGATCACAAAGAAAAGATATTGCTTACAAACTTCAGTAAGGAATATAGGCACCTCAACATAGGTACGACGGTCGCCTTCTTCGACAAATTCGTGGACACCAGCCTTGCTTTCGCGCTCTCTGATGCTACCAAACCTGCTTCGACGAATCGAGGTTCCAAAACAAATTTCGACGTCAACCGGAGCCTCCCGAAGCACGAGCAAAACAAGCTCAAAACTGTCCTCCTGCAATTGAAGGACTCCTCGTCGTCGTCAAGGATTCGACATACCCCAGTCGCGAAACATCGTATCATAACAGAAGAGATTGCCCGATAAATCTGCCAGAGCCCGTATCGAGTTTCGACACGAGAACACGAAGCCGTAAAGAAAGAAGTCCACGGAATGCTACTCGAGGACATAATCGAGCCGTCGAAGAATCCCTGGGCGTCTCCCGTGGTGTTGGTGAAGAAGAAGGACGGAACCCTACGTTTCTGCGTCGACTATCGTCGCCTGAACAAGATCACGAAGAAGGACGTGTATCCCCTCCCACGGATATCTGACGCCCTGGATCGACTCCACAACGCGAAGTACTCTGTGTCGATGGACCTGAATACAGGCTACTGGCAAATCGAAGTCAACGAGCGAGAACGAGAAAAAGACTGCCTTTATAATACTAGACGGCCTGTTATTATTCAAGGTCATGTCTTCTGGTTTTGCTCGGCCCCTGCTACCTTCCAACGTGTTATGGATACTGTGCTGGCCGGCTTAAAGTGGCAGACTTGCCTTATATACTTGGACAACGTCGTTGTGTTTTCCTCGAGCTTTGACGAACAGCTTCGGCGCCTTGAAGCTGTACTTCAAGCTATCAAGACATCCGGACTCAACCTCAAGCCAGAGATGTGCCGCTTCGCGTATGAAGAACTTTTCTTCTTGGGCCACGTGATAAGCAAGTCTGGAGTACACCCCTGACCCGCAGAACACAACCGCCATCGTTATATTCCCGCCACCCACCGCCAAGAAGGCCGTGCGTGGATTTCTCGGCTTATGCGCCTATTACAAGCGGTTCGTGAAAAACTGACCAGGACTGACGTACTAGGGCAAAAGCGCCACTGTGCCGAAGGCATTCAAGAAAAGACTAGCGTCGTTCTTCCTGCGAAACGGAATTCTCGTAAAGAAGAACTTCTCGTCTCTTCGAGCCAAACACCTTCTCGTGCTTGCTTCAGCAGTGAGACCAGAAGTCTTCCAGGCCCTGCACGGCGACCCGACGGCTGGACACCTCGGTGTTTCCCGCACGCTCGCAAGGATATATGAAATGTACTACCGACCCCGCCTTGCCGCCGGCGTTGCTCGTTACGTCAGCACATGCCGAGACTGTCAGCGACGCGAGACACCACCGAAAAGACCAGCAGGCTTCCTTCAGCCGATCAAACTACCTCACCGACCGTTCCAGCAAATTGGTATGGACCTACTGGTGCCGTTTCTTACGTCGACTTGCGGCAATAAATATATTGTCGTAGCTACAGACTACCTCACCCGCTACGCCGAAACAAGAGCCCTACCTAGAGGCAGTGCCGCCGAGGTAGCGAAGTTCTTTGTTGACTACATTGTGCTGCATCATGGCGCCACAGAGGCCTTCTTCACCGACAGAGGTACGGCCTTGACTGCAGAGCTAGCTCAGGCCATTTTGAGATACAGCCAAACAAGCCACCGCCGGACGGTGACCTACCACCCACAGACCAACGGCCTCACCGAGCGTCTGAAGAAGACCATCGCCGACATGCTGGCCATTTACGTCGACATCGAGCACAAAACATGGGATACGATCCTTCCGTACGTGACCTTCCCATACATCAGGGCAGTGCAAGAAACGACGCAGCTGTCGCCGTACAAGTTGGTCTACGAAAGGAGCCCGGCAAGGACGCTCGACGGAATGCTGCGAGCTACTACCGACGAAAACAAGCTCTACGTCGCCACTTATTTGCAACGTGCCGAAGAAGCTACACAGCTAGCCCGACTGCGTATCAAGAACTAACAGAGGATCGACAGCCGTTACTATAATCTTCGGTGACCCGACATGGAGTACCTGCCCGGTGACCGTGCGTGGTTCTGGACGCCAATACTCCGACGTGGACTTAGTGAAAAACTTCACCGACGGTACTTCGGACCGCATAGGGTACTTCGATGTCTTGGCGCACTCAAATACGAAGTGGTCCCAGACTTTATTACGAACTCTGTATGGCACCGTGCGCGACCTGCAGTCGTCCATGTCGTGAGCCTCAAGCCGTTTTATGCGCGTTGACGAACCTGAGGACTGTATTTTTTTATGTTATTGTTGCGTTATTATTGTACTTCATACAAGAAAGACCGGCGCTTGGCTACTACGGAACGGCACGCTTGAGCGATGTAGCCGACAACGTAAAGCATCGCCCATGTGTCTGTGTGCGCATGCGCCGCTACGCTTCTATGCGCGGTCGCGCCGGCTGCGCTGGCGCTACGCGGAGCGCGGCCACGCTGAGCCGTGTTCACCCTTACATTGGATGGCACTGTACATACTGCCTTATGCAATTCACGCCAGAATACCTGGCACAATTCTAAATAGTCTTCGGATCATCTGTCCGGCTTGAGTGTGCAAACGCGAACAGCTGGGTTAATTCTAGAGCAAACTCGGCCACCAGCGTTAACGCTCGAATGTTCGAAGACACGTATATAAATGCCGCCACGTGTTGCCGCGGATCAGCTTATCGACGACCGCCGCTCTGAGCGCCGATATCAGTGTACAGCGTACATTGCTTCCTGTAATTTGAGTTTCCGTTTCGCGGCCACAAGTGCGGTCAAATAAAGTGTTTCACCTTCAAAAGGCCTACTGCTGTCTCCCTCCACGTCACGACCACGTGACAATATTAGAATATAGTGGCGGTGTGCAGCTGGTGTTGGCAAGATTTGTGTCTCATTTCCTGCCAGGCGCCCTAGTTGGACTTTGCGCGGTGGCTGGCCTCGCTACTAAAGAAAAACGCACATGATAGTATTATGTTGACCACATGACTTCCAAAACCAGATCATACCCACAACCTGGTACGCACCGGAGCAGCAGTGAATATCTTTGCAAAGGCCTATGCGGAGTTTCCCAAATACCGCTTCATCCAAAGACAAGATTCAGATGAAAAAATTTACACCACCTCCCACTAAAGGAAACCATGAGGGGATGGGGTTGCACACCAAGCTTCCGTTTACGTTCACTCGACCGTCGAAGCCAAGCGTCGGCGTCGAGCTACCGCTTCCGCTACAGAGAGACAACGTGAGTATGCGGCGAGGGTAGCGGGCTTTCGAGACAACTGCAGCGACCGGGAACCGACGGAGCGACCGCACGATTTAAGCGAGACTTCCTCGACCGAGCGCACGCGCTTATATGAAATGGGGAGGGGAGAGGAGGGAGTGGGTTTACAGGCTGCAGCATGGGGGGAGGGAAATGAGAGAAGGCGACCGAACGCCTGCGTAAAGAAGCAGAGTGCGCAGCTGCAGCGCTGAGGAAGAGGAGAGAAGGTGACCGAACACCTGCGTAAAGGAGGAGAGTGGGACAGAGAGTAGGCGCATCCGCAGTAAGGGTGGTCAGGGCGCACACCACCATCGGATTGAACTCCGCTCTAAGCTGCTTCGCATCTATAATAAATCCCCACTCAAACCCTTTGTGCATATGGTTAACCAGCGAAGCTGGAACGTGCGCCCACAGGTGGTCTCAGACGTCGCAGCCGAAGCCAAAGTGCCGTTCGAGAAACTCCCGCCGAAAGCAGGCGTTGGCTCCGGCAAACGCGTTCCCGCCCTTGCTACGTTGAGGCTGCTCTGCCCGCAACGCTGTCTCCACGGCTCACCGTTGTCACATGTGCTTTCAATATCTCGAGTTAGCTCAGTGTCGTGGTTAACAACACCCGCCCGCCAGTGGCGCTTGCGTTCCGCTCCGGGATTTGGCGCCGCTTGGAAAGCTGCCGGTTCCTCGGTCCGCAGTTGCTGCTTGCGCTTGGCCACCCGGGCCTGTTGTACCCGAAATGCAGCATCGGCTCGGTGACCACGTGTTCTCTCACTGATTCTTCGTAAGTTGTCCACTGTTAGGGAGTTCGTACGATCTGTGACCTACCCATGTGGAAGTTGTTAGTTGAAACTGCTGCGCGCGGGCTCGGCGGCACGGCTGCGACGGGATGGACGACGTATCTAACAGCGCTGCCAATGACGCGCGTGCTTGGATGTGACGTAGAGAACGACATAGCTGACGGCGTAACCATTGGAGACCGTTGTCGAAACTTGTGGCGAACGGTGTGTTGTTTCGCCTAGCCGTATACTCCTTTTCGCTGTACAAGCAAGAATAATATCCCCCATTTTGATAGATAAAGACCTGACTGGAGAGCTAGGGCCAGGGCACAAAGCAATTAAAATGGCCAGTGGCAATCTATTGCTGGACCTGCGAGACAGCAAACGGTATGAAAGTCTTCCCACACTTAACTCTTTCATTACCACACCAATTCAAATTCATCACCTGAGATCAATCATTTGAATCGTTGAATTTGGCATGTTGTATTTCTTTATCGTGCACCTAACACCTTCTAATAGTTACTGCAGCCAACTTTCAGAACTAGTTTGAATTTGCCCGTTTCGGCAACATAGTGATTCTCGTCAGACCTCTGCGCGAACCAGTGTGCGTGTGTTAGAAAAGTGCACTTGGCTGACGAACTTGACAGAATTGCGGGCCGCTCATGGTTATGCTCCAGTAAGGTAAAAGTTCTGTAATAAAAAGAAGCCTTGCAAGACAAATATCACGTTATGATGTGAGCTTCGCAATCTGACATTGCTGAGCGGTAATAATTACCTGAAATTTATGCCACCTATTTGCTCGAGTGCTGTTGTTAGGAGTCAGGGAAGAGTTATTCCACCAAAAACTTTCTTCCGAAGTTACGGCCTCATGTAAAACGCGTGCATGGGGCCTTTTCAGCCAGTTTCCAGCAGTTTCGGTTTCACTTCCATTGTGATATCAGACACAGAGCCGCATCCAGCGTCGCTAGTTGGTCTCTTGGCGTCGTCGTCACGCGTGCATGGGTGCGCACCTGCGCCGTGAGAAAGGCGTGCCACTCGAAACATTCTTGCAACCACACATGCGTTGAGTGACGAGAGGCTTTGAGTCTGAAGACGACAGCGTCAGTGAGGGACATCCGCAGCCGTTCAGGGGTTGATTTCGTTTACGAGCTCAAGCGGTCTCCTCCGCCACGCGTGCGTAGCTGCTGACATTTGTGCACAATCTTAGAGCTACTCTACTCACGCGCGAAGTCCACACACCGCTGGGGCGCGATGGGCTGGCGCCAGCTGCAAGGGTGCTCTTCACGACAAGAAGGCCAACCCGAGCACATCTCTGCGCCACACTAAGGGTGGCGCGAGACTTTTAGGGACTGCGCGCGATTTCTTTCTTTTTTTTGTCAATACCTTCAGAAAAAGTACAAATACGCTTGGATGCATATTTTGTAACGCACACCTATGCCGTGAGAGGTGACGCAGGACGAACTGGTGAAGTTCATTGGACAGCTAATGTATATAGCTATTGGTCACACCACGTGAATCCATCTATATTACAACAAGGGCAGACTCTTCTAGTAAAAAAACTAAAATTTTATGCCAAAAGTGGACCAGTACACCTGTGTCTCACGAAATCCAGGAAATGCTTTATAGCAGAGAATGTATTATTTTCTATACTATTCCTGGGCCAGTTACCTCTGCAATGTATATTCTGAATTTTCCTTGTTTTGAATGTTTTTGCATGTAGAGTGTTTTAGGGGCGAAGCTCCTTATGCCGTGGGTCGTGCGTCCCATGTTTGTAGTAGCCACCTGCGTGATGACGATGACGATCGCGATGCCATACAACACATGGCATCGCGATATGGTCTCACATGCACATCGTTTGACCACATGCAACCAACCACCATCATGTCTTTGCCGTGGGTCGTGCGTCCCTTGTAGTTTGTAGTACGTAGTAGCCACCTGCGTAACCAGCAGTATCTCCCTGTGTGATGACGATGACGCTGCAATCACGGCACACCACATGGAATGTACCCACTATGCGTCATAACAATGACGCTGATGACGATGACGATCGCGATGTCATACAACACATGGCATCGCGATATGGTCTCACATGCACATCGTTTGACCACATGCAACCAACCACCATCATGTCTTTGCCGTGGGTCGTGCGTCCCTTGTAGTTTGTAGTACGTAGTAGCCACCTGCGTAACCAGCAGTATCTCCCTGTGTGATGACGATGACGCTGCAATCACGGCACACCACATGGAATGTACCCACTATGCGTCATAACAATGACGCTGATGACGATGACGATCGCGATGTCATACAACACATGGCATCACGATATGGTCTCACATGCATATCGTTTGACCACATGCAATCAACCACCATCACGTCTTTGGTGATGTACCTCCGCAACTTCGCCCACTCATCATCATTCTCTCCGCGGATATGCTGTGATTTTTTAGGGGCGAAGCTCCTTAGCCTGTCGGTCGTGCGTCCCTTGTATGTAGTAGCCACCTGCTGATGACGATGACGATCGCGATGCCATACAACACATGGGGATGACGCTGCCATAAGGGCAGCGTCATCATAGTGGGTACATCGAATGTACCCAGCTCGGAAGAAAAAAATATGCTTTCAAATATTTATATATTCCACACTAGTTTTGCTGCTCTACAATTTATAATTTTTGAAAAGAACATTCCAATATGCCTCATTTATTATGCTGCAATGCGTACTAGAGCACTTTTCAAACTCAGAAATTTCCTTACCGACACATATGAAAAATAGCGATTTTCTCGCGCAACGAAAGAGTTAAGACCTTCGGCAACGTTCTAGTCACGATAACTTCAAGCCGATCCGTGAATACCGTTAGTGGCGCCGTTTCAGCCGAAGATCTTTCGAGCCGCACTGGCTCCGAACTGCTTCATGGCTCTAAAAAAGAAAACGTCGTCAATGTACAAAGAATTCGTATACCAAGAGACATCAAGGAAAAGCCAAACAAGCACGTTATATTGAAGTTTGGAAGCAACCTTTCAGACACCGTAGAAACAGCTTCCATGAAACTAAGAGTCCGGACACATATACCCAATCCTGGTATATGCTTCAAGTGCCAGAGTAAGACCACAGCTCCCATTTTGTAAAGACCAATTCACTTGTGCCAGGTGCGCTTCTAGAGAACACATTACCGACAACCTTGAAGCTGCAGCTCACTGTGTCAACCGCGATGTTGAGCACCCAGCGTATTCACGGTCTTTTGGTCCGCAAAAAAAAGAAAAAAACATGGTTGATCCCGCCGTCATAGGAATCGGTATAACACGAAAGGAAAACGTGCCCGTACCGAGGTAATTGAATGTGCACTGTACATGGAAACAGGATAGTTCGCACAACGTATAACGTGGATGCACCCATGTTGACGCTTGGTGGTACATCTCCATTCGGCGACAAACGTCCATGATCAACGAATAAACAAATCATTCTGGCAGCTGTAGATGTTAACGGCGAGAGTGCAATCAGAGCAATGGATGCACAGCTTGGGCTAAAGGTCACCATCCCGTGTCATGTTAAATTGTGATTGAACGTACGCCGCGGTCGGACTAGAGGGAAACGCTGAGCGCGTCGGGTCGCCCCAGTAGCCCGGCCGCGACTTTTCTCGTGGCGAGCGTAAGCGAGAACGCGGTATTACAGCCACTGGAGGGAGGCGCGCGTCGCATGTTTGGTTTGGATGGACACTATGAGCGAGGCCGGCTCTTGGGCTAAGGTCGCCACCTCGCGTTGCGTTAAGGCGTTGACAAAATTTCACTTCTACTCAAAACATGCCGACTGAGACGGACGCGTAGCAGATGCTAATCGCGGAAGCCACAGAAATGATGAAGTACTTTACTTTATTGCTCCAAGAGGGCGACACCACCCCGCTGACGAGGAGCACTGTGATGAAAGTGGTAGATATAAAAGGCGCGTTCGTAAAGCAGTCAGCGTCTGTGGCCGTGGCGCAGTGGATAGCATGCTCGGCTTCTGTTGTTGTGGGCCGAGAGGTCATACGTTCGATGCCCGTTGACGGAACTTTTCTTCTTTGACATCTGATAGTTTACAATTTTTTCAATGTCATTTACGTGACGGAAATACGTCACGGAAGTCTTGGTGGGGCCCGGCATAAAACACTTTCGTGTTAAAAAATGTTATCTACTTGAAAGATAGGCAGAGCATCTCCTTCAGGGAAGCCAGAAGGTGATGTTCACCATTTCATGGCATGACCAGTGTCGATGGGGCGCCTCAGCGGGTATCATCGCACCGCTATCCGCCACTTGCCCGGCCCACGCAGAGCAACCCGCCAGCTGAGGCGCCTGTCCCCGCGGCAGTAGTTAAATCTACACTGCCAACTTTCGAACAGAGCCCAGTCTTGTTTGCCTGAGGGATCGTCGGGTCTGAAGGCGTATGCACGCATCGAGGGCCTCTTAGGAGGCATTGGACACGACTTCGGCACATCTGGTACTGAAACGAAGGCGCGGCTTTCGCGACCGTGCAAAAAAAACAAAAAACAAAAAAAACAAATAACCGTCACTGGGGAACACGCAGCAAGAAATATTGTTTAATATGGAGCCACAAATAACACAATGCAACACAAGAAGTCTTCTTAGAAGGCATGGTGTTGTACTGGCACCAATCCACATGCTCCTTCCAGAAGTGCTGTGCATACAGAAGACACTCAAGTTCAAGCATAATAATAGTCTTCGTCGTGACGCCACTTTTCGAAATGACCGTGATCATGTTGGGGCACAATATGGTGGCGTAGCAATTGCAGTAACATACACATACCATGTACACATTTAGCACTTCAAACATCCTTTGAGGCAGCTTTTGGTCTGCGCCGTCCTTTTGAATCCGCTCATAAAACTATTGCTCATGGTACATACCACCATACTGCCGCAGAGATTGACAACTCGCAGAGAATGAATACTAAGCTTTCAATATCATGAAGGCCAGTGAGCCGCTGGCTCAGCGTCCAAAGTCTCGCGCCCACTCGCTCTTTTCGCAGCGCAATTCATGCCTCTCGTGCACGAGCGCGTGTCAGTGGTTTTGGACCTGCGAGAAAGAGGAAGAAAAAGACGCGCGTAGGCCGAGGGACAGTTTTTATTTGGAACGCTCTAGCGGACTCCATTATTTTTTAATCTAGTTTTCAGGGCACAAGTTCGCCCATAATAAACCAGTTTTTGTGCTTCCTCTCTCTCAATCCGTTGCATTCTGGTGGAGATGCGGGGTATGATTGGAAGTCCCCTTGGCGCAAGAGAGCGGAGCCCTGATCCTCGGTGATTGGAACCTGGCGAACTGACTCGAGTACACCAGCGTTCAAGCCGCCGCCTCCGAGGAGACCCGCCTGAATTCGGATCGCTTCCTACTGCTCCGGCAACACAGGCAACGTTCACAGCCACCTACGGGACGATGGCGAGCCCAGTGACATCATCTGAACTTATCCTGTCCCCCACCGTGCATGCCTGAGCCCTTCCATGGAGACACGTTCGAAGATGTGGAGGACTGGTTGAAACACTTCGAGCGGGTTGCGAACATCAACGGCTGGGACGAGGCAAGGAAACTTCGCCGCGTGTACTTTGCATTGGAGGATGCGGCGAGGACGTGGTATGAAAACCACGAAGCGGTGATGCCGGCATGGCAAGAGTTCCGACGTCATTTGGTCGCCACGTATGCTAGCACCGATCGTCGGGAGAAGGCGGAGAATGCTCTCCAGTCCAGGAACCAGCGCACGAACCAGAAAGTTCGCATGTATATCGAAGACATGTCCCGCCTTTTCAGACGCGCCGACCCTAGCATGAGCGAAGAGAAAAAACTGCGCCACCTGATGCGAGGAGTCAAACAGGACTTATTGGCACGGTTGGTTGGCAACCCACCTCGTACAGTTGCTAAATTCCGTACCGAAGCCACCACCATAGAGCGGGCACTGCAGCAGCGCTCCCGTCACTACAACCATGATGCCAGTAGTGCCCCTGCGGATGTCCTTTCAGCAAGCCTGGGAAGCAACAGCGAAGTGCTGAGAGACATGGTGCGATGTATTGTAAAGGAAGAGCTCCGGAAGCTACTGCGACCGCAATTCACGCCAACGGTTTCACCTCTCGCCAGCGTGATTCGAGATGAAGTTCGTCACGCCATTCTACAAGCGGAACCCGAGGTGCAACCTGTTCGGCGCGAACAACCATTGCAAGAACGTCCTGTGCCAACTTACGCCGATGCTTTACGCCAGCCCGCCCTGCACAATGCTTCGTTTACAGCCCCCCGGCGGCCACTCACCGGCTTCGCGTGGCTCACCCTTCCTAGGCGATCTGAGGCCACGAGAAAGCGACGTGTGGCGCACACCAGACAGTACGCCGCTCTGTTTTCACTGCGGCGAAGCTGGACACCTTTACAGATTCTGCCCATATCGGAGAGTCGGTCTACGTGGGTTCTCTGTAAATGCGCCATGCCCCCCGAAATGGCGAAAGACCCGTCGAAATCGAAGACTACTTACCAAGGCATCAGTTTCCAACTACTAGTTTCCAGCATCAACCGAGATCACCAGCGCCTGCTCACTATCGATCTCCAAGCCCTCAGCGATCAAATTCACCATCTCCATCTTCAACGTCAAGAAGCCGTAGTTCAATGAGTCCCCGTCAGGAAAACTGAAGCCAGCTACCTGGGGAGGCAAGGCCGCTGATGTCCGACAAAGTGAACATCCTCCGTCAAGGACCCAGTGCAGCAGCAACGAGCAGAATACGACCACCAAGATAAGTAAAGACAAAATTTCTTCAGACTTACGCGTTACCGTAGACGGATGTGAATTGATCGTTTTAGTCGACACAGGTGCAGATTATTCGGTTGTCAGTTAAGCTATCGCAAGGGATTTAAAGAAAGTTTTGACAGCTTGGAGTGGATCACGAATACGTACGGCTGGGGGCCATCTCATTAAACCTCTGGGAAGATGTACCGCAAGATTCGGAATTCAAGGCGCTACTTACGTCGCTGACTTCGTCGTACTTCGGGAATGTTCGAGGGACGTAATACTCGGGATGGATTTCCTGTGAGCAAACGGAGCCATAATCAACCTGGAGAATTCTAGTGTCTCCTTTTCAACGAAACTGGCCATAGACACAAAGGAGCCGGAGTGTACTGCATTACGCGTTATAGACGGTGATGTTACCATGCCACCGCGATGCAGCGCGCTGGTCAGCGTAAGAAATGAAGCATTCATTGATTCTGAAGGTATAGCGGATGCAAACATCGACCTACTGCTGAAGAAAGGCATTTGTATCGCCCGAGGCATTATTCAATTACGTGGTGGGTGTGCCGATGTATTACTCACAAATTTTGGAAATGAAATTCAGCATGTTGCAACGAACACTGCTATCACCTCCTGCACAATTTTGCAGCAGTGACAGACTTATGCGGCCTGGCGTCAGGGCCACCCGCTTCAGAACCTGCGCACGATGTCGCGGCAACAGTTGCAATCAGCCGAAATCTATCAACAGCCGAGAAGAAAATATTGCAAGACCTCATAAGAGATTTCGCCGGATGTTTCTCTACCTCGTCAAAAGTACGGCGGACCCAGGCTGTTAAACACCGAATAATAACAGACGAAGCAACAAGGCCGGTATACCAACATCCGTACAGAGTATCACCGAAGGAACGAGAGATCATAAAGGGTCAAGTGAAATAGATGCTGGAGGACGATGTCATTCAGCCATCCAACAGCCCGTGGGCGTCGCCACTAGTTCTTGTGAGGAAAAAGGACAACACGTTGAGATTCTGCGTTGATTACCGAAAACTGAACAGCGTGACCAAGCGTGGTGTATACCCCCTGCCACGTATCGATCATACATTGGATCGGCTACGGCACGCAAAAATATTTCTGTTCACTGGATTTGAAAAGCGGGTATTGGCAAATTGAGGTGGACGAAAGAGACCGGGAAAAGACTGCTTTCGTCACCCCAGACGGTCTGTATGAATTTAAAGCACTTCCATTCGGTCTCTGTTGTGCGCCAGCAACATTCCAGCGCATGATCGATAGCGTCCTCTCGGGCCTCAAATAGCAGTCCTGCTTAGCATGCCTGGACGACGTCGTGGTATTTGCAGCAACGTTTGACCAGCACGTAGAGAGACTACGGTTGGTACTTCAGGCTATGCAGTCAGCCGGCTTGACGATTAAACCTGAAAAGTGCCAGTTTGGATTCGAAAAGCTTCGTTTCCTGGGGCACGTAATCAGCGCTGAAGGAGTTGGCCCTGACCCCGACAAGACTGTGGCCGTCGGACTATTTCCCAAGCCGAGAGACAAGAAGGAGGTACGTCGATTTTTGGGTTTATGCGCTTACTATAGGCAGTTTGTAGAAAATTTCTCAAAAATTGCCGAACCTCTAACAAGACTCACGAAAGAGGACGTACCATTCATTTGGCACACCGAACAAGAGAGTGCTTTCAACGAACTAAAAAAGTGTTTGCAAGCCCCACCTATCCTCGCCCACTTCGACGAGACCGCCGCCACGGAAGTCCATACACATGCCAGCAATCTTGGCCTTGGCGCGGTCCTGGTTCAATGGCAAAATGGAGAAGAGAAAGTGACAGCATATGCTAGCCGCACCCTCTCAAAAGCTGAAAGAATCTATTCTGCGACACAGAAAGAGTGTTTGGCAGTCATATGGGCGATCAGTAAGTTCAGGCCATACCTCTACGGCAGGCCGTTCCGTGCCGTCAGTGATCGCCACTCACTCTGCTGGCTGGCGAGCTTAAAAGACCCGTCGGGACGACTTGCGAGATGGAGTCTCAGGCTCCAAGAATACATTACCGGTGTATATAGGTCTGGCAGAAAACATAACGACGCTGACGGCTTATCACGCTCACCAGTCGACTCTACTCTTTCAGAAGACGAGGACTTCGCAATCCTTTGTGTGATGGAAGCCTCGGAAATCGCTGAGCATCAACGGGCTGACATGGCACTGCTTCCATTGATAAAGTATCTCGAAGGGTATGACGAACAAGTTCCTTGTGTGTTTAAGAGAGGATTATCCTCATTCTGCCTCCGAGCTAATGCACTCTACAAGAGGAACTTTGAGCACAACAAGGAGAAGTTCCTACTCGTTGTACCGTCAGCCATGAGACCTCAAATCTTAGCAGCCTGTCATGATGAACCGTCTGCGAGTCACTTGGGCGTCAGCCGAACGTTCGCCAGAATTCCCGAAAAATATTACTGGCCCAAGTTGCTACCGTCCGTGCAGCATTACGTGAAGACATGTCGCGAATGTCAAAGGCGCAAAGCACCACCCCTCAAGACGGCCGGCCTTCTCCAGCCCATAGACCCGCCTATGACTCAATTTCAACAGGTTGGAATGGACCTCCTCGGACCGTTTCCCATGTTGGCATCAGGAAAAAAGGTAGATCATAGCTGCGACTGACTATTTGACACGATATGCTGAAACCGGCTGCCTTGGGCGAGGAACGGCAACGGAAGTGCGAAGTTTTTCGTCCAGAACATAGTTCTTCGACATGGTGCCCCAATCGTCGTGATTATCGATCGAGGAGCAGCGTTCACATCCCATTTGATGCAGTCTGGAATGACACTAACAAACAGCAGTCATAGGAAGACCACTGCATACCATCGCCAAACGAACGAGTTGACGGAACGCCTAAACCGCACCATTGCTGACATGCTGTCAATGTACGTTGACATTGAGCATAAATTCTGGGACGAAATATTGCCATATGCAACCTTCGCCTACAATACAGCCCGCGTCACACCATTCCAGCTGGTCTAAGGCCGCACTGTCACTACGACACTCGATGCCATGTTACCAGTAGACAACGACAACTGCGAGCCAACTGAAATCGATGACTTCCTGCAAAGGGCTGAAAAAGCACGCCAGTTGGCTCGACACCGAATACGTCAGCAACAACGTAAGAACGCAAGCTACTACAACCTGCGCCACAGAGAGGTTCAGTACCATCCAGGCGACCGAGTGTGGATATGGACACCAATACGACGCCGCGGTCTATCAGAAAAGCTCCTTCGTCGGTACTTTGGTCCATATAAGGTTCTCCGACGAATTAGTGACTTAAACTACGAAGTCATCGCCGATGGACACGAGTGCTCAAGGCGGCGAAACACTGCGGAGATCGTACACGTAGTGCGTATGAAACCCTATTACGAGAGACAGTGAAAACGCTCCCTGCTTGTTAACTTCCGTTTATCGCGCATCGGGACGATGCGTATTTCGAAGGGGGACCAATGCCGCAGAGATTGACCACTCGCAGAGACTGAATACTAAGCTTTCAATATCATGAAGGCCAGTGAGCCGCTGGCTCAGCGTCCAAAGTCTCGCGCCCGCTCGCTCTTCTCACAGCGCAACTCATGCCTCTCGTGCACGAGCGCGTGTCAGTGGTTTTTGGACCTGCGAGAAAGAGGAAGAAGAAGACGCGCGTAGGCCGAGGGACAGATTTTGTTTGGAACGCTCTAGCGGACTCCATTATTTTTGCATCTAGTTTTCAGGGCTCAAGTTCGCCCATAATAAACCATATTTTCTGCTTCCTCTCTCTCAATCCGTTACAATACTATCAGTTCCACAAAAGTTATTTATAATAATAAAGAGCTGAGGCACGTTCTCGTCACCAGATACTGTATTCTGAACAGTGTAGGATCGTAGGCCTAGCTAGCGTGAACACCAACAACGTCCAGCCCGAGCCTCTGTTGCGTAGCGCTGACGATCCGGCTGTCAAGCTGTTCAGGGTGCACTTCTTCATTAGATCTTTCCCCCCTCGCTGAAGACGCAGCCAATTAGGTGTTTTAAGTGCTCGTAAGAACAAGTGGTTCATGGTACGGTTTGAGGCGATTCACGTGAACAGCTTCGCGGCCTCGGTGACGCAGGACCGCCGTGGGTGTGAGGGGGCTCGATGAGGTAGTTCACGGGCGAAGTTTGCCGTAGGGCGCGATTGGGTTCCTTGTACCTGCTGACAAACTTCGATGAGATACCTCGCGCATAAGCCGGATGCACACACAGCCAAACAAGAGAGTTGGAGGAAAGCTGGTTGTAGGACCCTCCGTCGTCGTGTCGGAATTTCTGTTGCCCCTGTTCTTGCAAGGTCGCGCGCTAGTTGCCGACATTCTTCTGCATATCGAGCAGCTTCGGAAAGTGGTGTGCCCTCTGATGAGTCGGGTTGGTGGGGAAGAACGGTGTCGATCGGAGACGGTGGTTCTTGACCATATAATAAAAAAAAAGAGATAAAAGCCTGTCGTCACCACGGGTACCGTATTGTAGGCGTACCTTACGTAGGGAAGAATGAGGTCGCAGTTTGTGTGGTTACAGGTGGCATACATAGAAAGCATGTCGCCAAGAGTTCGGTTAAAACGCTCGGTCAAACCATTTGTTTGCGGGTGATACGCAGTAGTACAGCGGTGTTCAGCGAGAAGTTCTTGAATAACATCGACGAGAAAGACGAGGCCTCTCTCGCTTAGAAGTTCACGAGGAGCGCCATGACGTACAATAGAGCGTAGGAAGCAGGAAAGACGCAATGTCACGTGCCGTCGTGGCTGGTAGACCGGGCGTTTATTTTTATGTCGTGAGGTGGTCTATCGCCACAATAAACCAGTGGTTTCCGGCGGATGTGTATTTTAGAGGACCGTAAAGGTCTATTCCAGCGCGGTCAAATGGTCGGCAACGGCTGCATTGGTGCAGAAGAGTGACAAGGTTCGGGTATGCGGCGTTGGCACGCTGTACAAGATCGAACGTACTTTTTGCACGAACGTGTACATGCCACGCCAATAATACCGAAGACGTAGTCTGGCGTAGGTTTTAAACAGACCAGCATGTGAACTCTGTGGATCGGCACGGAAAGCGGCACATATGCTAGCACGGAGTTGCCTGCGTATGACAAGGAGCCATTGAGGGCCGTCAGATTGGTAGTTGCGGCAATAAAGAATTGCATCATGGATGGCGAAGTGAGAGGCTTGTCGGCGTAGCGCTCGAGATGGCGGGCGTGCGAGCTAATCAGAGAGGTAATCCATCAAAGGCGCAATCCACGCATCTTTGCGTTGCTCCAAAGCCATGTCGATGGATCCTAATGGTGAAAATGAGTTGTCTAGAAGGGAGGCACTCGCAAAGTCATGGAAAATAGGTGACCGCGAAAGAGCATCAGCATCGACATGCTGCTGGCCTGAACGATAGATAACCCGGATGTCGTACTCTTGGAGCCGCAGAGCCCATCGTGCCAAGCGGCCGGAGGGGTCTTTGAGGGTGGACAACCAGCACAGTGCGTGATGATCGGTAACAACATCGAAGGGTCGAGCGTACTGCTAAGGCCGAAATTTGGGAATGGCCCAGACGATCACGGGGCATTCTTTTTCAGTAACTGAATAATTTGCTTCAGCTTTTGCGAGTGTACGACTTGCCTACGCAACAACTTAGTCTCGGTAGCCGGGTTTTCGTTGTGCGAGGACAGCGCCAAGACCGACATCGTTAGCATACGTGTGGACTTCTGTAAGAGAAATTGCATCGAAATAGCGCAGTATTGGTGGTGTTATGAGTAGCTGACCCAGCGTCGCGAACACATGATCGCAAGCCCGGGACGAGGAGGATAGATTGGGGTCTCCCTGAAGCAGGTCTGTCAAAGGGGGCCATAATCGAGGCGAAACTGCGAATGAAGCGGCGGAAGTATGAGCAAAGCCCAATGAAACTACACAGCTCTTTTAAACACACTGGTCTAGGAAAATCTTTAACAGCACGTAGCTTAGCGGGATCAGGGAGTACGCCATCCTTGGACACGACATGTCCGAGTATGGTCAGTTTGCGTGCCCCAAACTGACACTTGTTTAGGTTTAGTTGGTCGCCACTTTCAGTGAGACATCGTAAAACCAGCTCCAAGCGACGAAGGTACGTGGGGAAGTCTGGCGCAAAAACCACCACATCATCCAAATAGCACAA
>JALIZH010015908.1:0-31205 GCA_030522465.1 Rhipicephalus appendiculatus | reverse complement strand
AGGAACGCTGATATGAAATGAACTGCGTTCCTCACAAACGCCGGAGAACGCGCCCTGTACAAGTGGGTGTCTGAACATCACAGAAACGTTGAGATGGCGTTCCGAAAGAGATTTTCGCGTGTTATATTAACTGCAAGGAGCAAGTATCGACAAGGTATCGACAAGGTATCGACGGGGGGCGCGAGACAAGCAGTCGGCGTCAGAGTGTTTTCGTCCGGACTTGTAAACGACGGTAACGTCGAATTCTTGAAGTCTCAGACTCCATCTTGCGAGACGACCTGAAGGGTCCTTCAGGTTAGCTAGCCAACACAAGGCGTGGTGGTCGCTCACAACTTTGAAGGGCCTGCCGTAGAGGTAGGGGCGAAACTTTGACGTTGCCCAGATGATGGCAAGGCACTCCTTTTCTGTTGTGGAATAGTTGGCTTCTGCCTTGGATAGCGACCGGCTAGCATAACTAATAACCCTTTCCACGCCGGCAGTTCTCTGGACAAGAACGGCGCCGAGTCCTACGCTGCTTGCGTCGGTGTGGATTTCTGTGTCGGCGTGTTCGTCGAAATGCGCAAGTATTGGAGGCGTCTGCAGGCGTCGTTTCAATTCTTGAAATGCTTCAACTTGCGCCGCTCCCCACTTGAATTCCACGTCGTTTTTCGTGAGCTGAGTTAGTGGCTCGGCGATGCGCGAAAATCCCTTGACGAAGCGTCGATAATAGGCGCACAAGCCGAGAAATCGGCGTACGGCTTTCTTGTCGGTGGGCGGCGGGAAGGCAGCGATGGCAGCTGTTTTCCGTGGGTCGGGGCGAATTCCAGACTTGCTAATGACGTGACCCAAGAACAGAAGTTCCTCGTATGCGAAGCGACACTTTTCTGGCTTCAGGGTGGGTCCTGAGGCCTTGATTGCTTGAAGTACAGCCTGAAGGCGCCGGAGATGTTCGTCGAAGTTTGATGAAAATACAACGACGTCGTCCAAGTACACGAGGCAGGTCTGCCACTTCAAGCCGGCGAGTACAGTGTCCATAACACGTTGGAACGTCGCAGGTGCCGAGCAAAGACCGAAGGGCATGACCTTGAACTCGAAGAGGCCGTCTGGTGTGATAAAGGCAGTCTTCTCTCGGTCTCTCTCGTCGACCTCTATTTGCCAATAGCCGGTCTTGAGGTCCATCGACGAAAAGTACTGCGCGCTGTGGAGTCGATCCAGGGCGTCGTCTATACGTGGGAGAGGATACACGTCCTTCTTCGTGATCTTGTTCAGGCGGCGATAATCGACGCAGAAACGCAGGGTTCCGTCCTTCTTCTTCACTAACACCACGGGTGACACCCAAGGACTCATGGAAGGCTGGATGATGTCGTCGCGTAGCATTTCGTCGACTTGTTGCTTTACGGCCTCGCGTTCTCCCGTTGAAACTCGGTACGGGCTCTGGCGGAGTGGTCTCGTATTTTCCTCTGTTATGGTGCGGTGTTTCGCGATTGGGGTCTGTCGAATTCTTGACGACGACGAGAAGCAGTCCTTGAATTGCAAGAGCAGACTTTTGAGCTGGTCTTGCTTGTGCTTCGGGAGACTCAGGTTGACGTCGAGATCTATTCCGGGACCTCGATTCGTCGAAGGAGGTTCGGTAGGATCGGATAGGACGAAAGCATTGCTGGCGTCAACGAACTTCTCGACGTAGGCGACCGTCGTACCAATGTTAAGGTGCCTATATTCGTGGCTGAAGTTTGTCAGCAGTACCTTTGCTGTGCCATCACGCAACTCGGCGATGCCTCTTGCGACGCAAATCTGGCGGTTCAAGAGCAGGTGCTGATCACCCTCGATGACGCCTTCGAAGTCTGCGGGTTCTTCGGTGCCGACGGAAATGATGACGCTGGAGAAAGGCGGAACGGTGACCTGCTCTTCTATCAGATTTAAAGCATGGGTCGCTGGCGTCGTGTGGGGCGGCAGTGCGTTTTCTGAGGATAGGGTTATTGATTCAGACCTCAGGTCGATCACGGCACCATGTTGCCTTAGGAAGTCCATCCCAAGTATCACATCCCTGGAGCGCTGTTGCAGGATTACAAAGCTCGCAGGGTAAGTCCGATTATTGATAGTGACTCTTGCTGTACAGACTCCGATTGGCGTTATCAGGTGACCTCCAGCTGTCCGGATTTGGGGCCCACTCCAAGCGGTCTTTACTTTCTTCAGCTTGGCGGCGAATGGCCCACTGACGACGGAATAGTCGGCACCAGTGTCGACGAGAGCGGTGACGTCGTGACCGTCGATGAGAACGTCGAGGTCGCTAGTCCGTCGCCTTGCGTTGCGGTTAGCTCGCGGCGTCGGATCACGGCTGCGTCGATTTGTTGCGCTGCTTCCATCATGTTGAGTCGTCAGGTCTAGCTCGGTCCGCGAGGTTTCGTCGGCAGTGCTCTGTCTGCTTCGCGTCGTGTTCAGCAGGTATCGTTGCGTCGTCGGCGTCGGCGGAGGATCTTCGGTAGTTCGACTTACAGCGACCGCACCTCCATCGGTTGCTGCCCTTAGTTTTCCGGGTAAGGGCTAGGTGACCGGCCCCGGTTAGGGCAAGTGTACTGCCGGCGGTGCGGTGACATGTAGCGGCCGGGCGACGGTGAGCGGGAAGGTCGTCGGGGCGTCCACTGAGCTCCTGCGAGGTAGTCGGCGATGTCTTGCGGTCGTTCACCCCGCTGTGAACGAGGCGCGTCGACGGCAAAACCGCGTAGGCCCATCTGTTGGTACTGGCAGCGGCGGTATGTGTGACCAGCTTCTCCGCAATGGTAGCAGAGTGGGCGGTGGTCGGGGGGCGCGCCAAACGTCGGTCTTCCTCGGGGTGTAACGCTGGCCAACAGGTGGGCGGTATAGTGTCGTCGGTGGCGGCGGCGGTGGTGTCTGTCGTCGGAACTGCGGCGGTGCGGCGCCTTCGAGTGGGCGCGGAGGGGGGAGCGTTACGACGCGCTGCAGCAGCATAGCTCATCGCTTGTGGCTCAGGCTGCGCTGGTTCGTGTGCTCCCAGATATTGATGGATTTCCTGGCGCACGGCGTCGGCGATCGGCTCCACTTGAGGCTGAGGGGATGGCAACAATTTGCGTAGCTCCTCCCGAACGATCGCTCTGATGGTGTCGCGCAGGTCGTCGGCATGCAGCGCTTGAACCTCCCCGTAGGTCATCGAAGGAATGCGGCGGTTGTACTGGCTGGTACGCAATTCAAGCGCCTTTTCAATTGTCGTTGCCTCGGTGACGAATTCGGCGACCGTCTTGAGCGGGTTGCGGACAAGTCCTGCGAAGAGTTCTTGTTTCACACCCCGCATAAGCAGGCGGACTTTTTGTCTTCGGGCATGTCAGTCGGCCTGGCGGAAAAGTCGCGTCATCTCTTCCGTGAAGATGTTGACGTTTTCGTTGGGTAGCTGCACCCGGGTCTCGAGCAATGAAGCCGCCCTTTCCTTTCGGACGACGCTCGTGAACGTGTCCAGGAACGCGCTGCGGAAGAGGTCCCAGGTTTGGAGTGAGGATTCCCGATTCTCGAACCAGGTCCGTGCCGCGTCTTCCAGGTAGAAGTAGGCATGGCGCAGCTTGTCTTCGGCATTCCAGTGGTTGAAGGCGGCGACACGTTCGTATATTTCAAGCCAAGTTTCCGGGTCTTCCCGCGATGAACCACGGAAAGTTGGTGGTTGCCTGGGTTGCTGGAGCATGATTGATGCAGGCGGCACAGGGGTGGTCATGGTCTCTGCAGTAGCGGTCGTAGCCTTGGTCTTCCGAATCTGATCGGGTAGAGGCCCGTGCTCTGGCTCGAGGCCCCTCTGCCTGCGGCTGCTCCGACTTTCCGGGTTGTCCTTTGTGTCGTCTTCTTCGCGGGTTGGGCTTGGGTCAGTACCTCGCGGGGGGCGTCCGGAGCATGGACGAAGCAGCACCTCCACCAGATGTCACGTGGTCGTGACGTCGACGAAGGCAACAGTCGGCGTTAAAAGAAAGGAACTCTTCATTAGGCCGAACTTTTGGCCAAGAAACTGAAAGTCAGGCTACAGCAATGCACACTGGCACTGAAAGCGGCGAACAGAGCGTCGGCCGTCGATAATCTGAACATCGTTGGAGCGCGCCGGCTTTTATGCATCACGCGTCGAACATTCTAGCCTTATCACTGGTCATCGCGCACGCTCTGGAATAATCTCGAGTGGTCGCGTCTGGCGCGCAATCTTAACAAAACGATCTACAATAATCGCGAAGGTTGTAGAACAATAAGGCGCGGTTTGAGTTGAGCTTTGCTGACGGTCTTTGTGGGCGAAAACCGAATACAACAAAAGTGAAAATAAGAATAGCGCGTGGCAATATGGAAGCGCTTCTCCGTGGGACGAGCAGAGGCGCCAGAACGGGCGCGAGGTGAACTAGGCCCGAGAGGCCACTTTGGCGGCACGCAACAGGCCGCACCTTACCCTCAGGCGATATGCTTGGTGCGGCCGATCGGCGGAGGGCACACACGCCGTGTTGCTACTTCACGTTGCCGAAACGACGGAACGCGATAAAGCGTTGTATGGGTACGTACTCACTAGCGGCAAAAACGCGAGAGACACGCCGCGTGCGGCAAGCGTGCTCGCGGCAGGCGCGTTCGTTCGTGTTTCCACTCGCGTTTTACGCTACAAGGCAGTGATACTTGGAGTCTCGAGTTGTATAAGACTTCAAGAATTGCTGCCTTGCCGCGTAAAAAGCGAATGGGAACGGGAACGCACGCGCCTGGTGCGAGCGCGCTTGCCGCACGCGGCGTGTCGCGCGCGTTTTTGCCGCTAGTGAGTACCTACCCTAAAACAATCCGAGCTGCTGCCGCTTCGGTGCACTTCAAACGCGGCAGAATCACAAACGCCTTCTGCATCTAATGACGACCGGCGAGGGTGATGCGGAGTGTACACGTGTGGATAAGGGTAGGAAATACCTTCATCTGGACGAAACAAACGCCACAGGAAAATCGAATTGACGCCTCCCGGTCTCGGTGCAGCGGCACATCGCTACAGCGCCTCTCGTCGCGAACGGCGGCATGTTGAATTTTTCACTGGTTTGTCGTAACTGATACGTCATAGTCAAAAGCGGCCGCAGTTGCACGCGCATAATAGAAATGGACAGCGGTACACTTAACTTTTTATTCTTAACTTGTGACCGACTTTAGGTCTTACACGCACAGACATTTATTAGATGTGAAGCATCTTATGGCGAAGCTTAATCCGGTGGTGGTGGTGTGCCGCGTGCCCACCCTTACTGCGCATGCGCAAACCCTTTAAAAAATATAAATAAAAAGCTCCTCTCCCCCTCTCTCTCCTCTAGGCATCCCTCCCCGCGGCAACCACACCCTCACTGCGCATGCGCCTCCCCTCCTCTCTCCCCTCTTACACTCCCCCCCTCTCTCCTCCAGGCATCCCTGCCCGTGGCGTCTACACTCCCACTGCGCATGCGCGTCCCCCCCCTCTCTCTCCTCTTCTACGCTCCCCCCTCTCTCCTCTACGCATCCCTGCCCACGGCGTTCGCACTCCCACTGCGCATGCGTGTCACCCCCTCTCTCTGCTCTCCTACGCTCCCCCCCTCTCTCGCCTCGCGACGCCGACGCAGGCAGCGTCTGCTAGCGAGTTTCTTGGTTGAAAAAACCGACTGCTCGCGCTGCACAACCGTTCACTGGCCACCCCGTATATATGGCAATGGATCTTGACCTCCAAGGTGGTGCCGGTGGGAGATTTCTCCTGTGCGTTGTTGAACAATAAAAATTCGCAGCGTGCGCGTTAACTAAAAGCGGAGTGCGGGTCTCTGTGTCCAGTCGGAGTCTTCTGTCTCTCATTGCCCACTAGCAGCGATTGGCATGTTCCAGTAGGAAACACTGCTCCATCACTGCCTGCTTTGCGCCTCCCCAGTTTTCTCTCCTGCGCAACGCTGCGATGAGCGCCAGCGTCAACGTCGCCGCCAGTGTATGCGTTAGCGCCCGCTGCTTCACATCTACACATGGTTCCCTTTAGCGGGAGATGGTGTAATTTTTTCTTTGCGGTACAGTCATGGTACAGTTGAGGTGTGCCCCGACAACGCAGCTGGATTACGCTATCTTTCTTACTCTTGAGGCGAAGCTCAAGCGTCCTACAATTTTTTCGTCTGTCGGATGGGTGCCGTGCCTTTTGGTTACATGGTCCAAATACGTCAGCTCGTCGCATAAACATTCGCACTTCGTTGACTTTACTCAAATGTCACGTTCTGACAGCGTTTCCAAAACCGCGTCGATCTGTTGCAAATGCTCTTCTTTTGAGCGGCCAGGAATCAAGATGCCGTCAATATAGAAAAACACAAAGTTTAGCCCTTTCAAGACGTTATTCATAATATTCTGGCAAATAGCGAGTGCCTAAGGGATCTCGAAAGGCAGACGGTTCCCGGCGTAAAGGCCCTTGTGTGTGTCTTGTGCGTCAGGTACAGTTTTTACTGCGTGTCAATTTCAACCTGTTGGCAGGGGCTCCGGAACCGGGGGGGGCAGTGGGGGCCGTCACCCCCCACAGGTTTAAAACCAGTGGGGGGCATGCCCCCCACACTACTGCTCCAACACTCCCCCCCCCCCCCCCCCCCCTTCTTCACTTTCCTTTTCCCCGGAATCACCCGTGAAGCTACAGACACCTTTGACTACGTAAAGGGCGCTCCCTTCCTTCAACAAACGAGACAAAATTCTCTGGAAGTCTCTGACTTCTGACACTTTTTGCCGGTGCTTTGTCTGCGTAAGCAGCACTGCCCGTATTCGCCTGGTTCAATGTATATTCCGTCCTGAATTGGGTCTCAAGGAGGTAAAGGCTGGCGCTATATTCGGCAGCTCTTGCACGAGCACATCTTAGCCCCACGACTTTACAATGCCTCTCGTTTTTCCCTCTTTCTCTGTTGCTATCCAAGCCCATGAAAAGAAATGGGATAAAATGAGATAAAAAAGGTCGGTGTAAGCCTCACCCTCCTAAGCAGGATTTTAACCATGAACCTGCTCGGTACGCAGCCAGAAACTTTTTTAGAGGGTTCTGACCCCCCCTTCATTTATGTCCTTGCGTGTGTTTGTATGAATGCGCGTATCCAATTAAAATTTTCCAGCGCGGCCCACGGTCTTGTTGCTGGAGGGCTGCAATCGAGAAGCTCTTTATGCACTCTTCCGGTACTGTCAGTCTCCAAGCACACGGTGAGCTTTCGTGGACAGACGTCAGGACGAATTGACAATTAAAAAATACTTATTATAGGCTTTCCTGCAGGGTTTCTTTCTTATTTTCTTTTCTTTTTTTTTAAAACCAGAAACTCGTTTACAAACTGCTTTTTTCTATCAAAGTGTGTTCCACTCTTCTCACTTTTTCACGATGTATCGATCCTTCTTCATGTTCCCCGATCTGCGTGCGCATGATGGGTGTCACGGAATGCCACTTTTTCGACCCGTCGTCATGCCGATTAACGTGCGCCGCGCCCACCCCGCTGACCGGCACGCCGGCTTAGACGTGAAAAGACTTGTTTTTAGAGCTTCGAAGAGCAGCGGAAGGGGGTGTTATTCTTAGGATGTTGCTGCCGAAGGGGGGTTCTTTGTTCAGTACCGCGGCGACGTCAGGTATATTGAAAGCCGCAGTGTGCCCCGATGTTTTCACTGCAGAACGCTCGGCTGAGAACCGAGGCATGATACCGTTCCCACGGAAGGAGCTGCACGTGTTCGAGCCGCCTACGCAGTCGCCTTAAACTGGTGGCCTCTCTTAATTATTGGAGAACTCTCTCCTAATTAAAAGGGGCGTCATCAATATTTTGAGGGCGGACGTTGTGACAATGCAATGCGCATGATTGGACCCTTGTCGATGGTCTCTTTCTCCCCAAGGAAGAGAGTGAGGGGACACGAAGGGGATTTAAGCGCAGGATATCGCTCTGCGCCGTGCTCCCGAAAGGGCTGCAGAAATTAGGTCCCTTTTTTCCTCTTCCTTCTAATCACAACCACCACCAGTCTAGTTGCTTGTCAAACATGGTGTAGAAGTAGATCAACGAGTATTCCTTCTAGAAGTTTTTAGTGTGCGCTTTGTATCGGCTGGCCACCTAAACTTAGCCGTTCGCCTAGTTGAGACACGTCTGCAAAGTAGGCATCGGGACTTCAATCTTATGGCGTATTCGGTTGGCCGCTCCGGTCCTCTGGCTCAGAGTCGCCAGATGTTGAGGCAGCTCGCAAACAGAGCGCGAGAGGTAGCGTACCAACCGAATACATCGGCGATTTCGGAGCAGCGCACCTGTAGCGCCACCGTGCAGCCAGCGCGGGAAGCCGCCGGGTAAACATTCCTGCTCTCCATCGACAAATGGCGCCAATTAGCTAAGTGGCCATCTCCGACATATCTGGACGTAGCAACAGCCTTCCGAGTTCAGAACATAAATCTGGCGATCGTCGTTGTCGTCCGAATCGTCGTCGTCGTCCGAGCTACAAGCTTCAAGGCATTCGTCGGCGAGCTGCTGTTAACAACAGCATTGACGTTTTCTCCGCCTTCGCTAGTTACATCCTTTTTGACATGGTGCAATTATGGCTTCGTAGATGTGAACTCACCACACACACGCTCAAAAACGCCACGAACAACACACACGTGCACGGAGCGGGGCGTAGCCAGAAATTTTTTTCGGGGGGGGGGGGGGGGGGGGGGCACCTCCTTGATTTCAGGTGGGGCACCTCCTTGAAATAGTCATTTTTTCGCTCTGTATGCCAAGGCGAAAAAAAAATTTCGGGGGGGGGGGGGGGGGGGGCACGTGCCCGGTGTGCCACCCCCTGGCTACGCCATTGGCACGGGAGTATTACGCATCCGGCGATGTCCCCTTCCAAAATGCGCGCTCGCGCTGTCAGCTGCCGGCAGCTACGCGATCACGTGGTTGCCAGCTTGTGTCACGTGATCCGTCCTCCCGGCCAGATCGCTCCACGCTCTGACTTCCAAGTCAGAGCGGTCGGGAGCGCTCCGAGTCGGAGTTTGACGCTCCGAAAAAACCAACCGAAGGTAGTCCGAGCGCTCGAATTCTACCAACCGAACGCGCGGCAACTTTTCAGAGCGCTCTAGAGCGCTCGAAAACACCCAACCGAATACGCCATTAGGTTAGCTCAACCTGCCTGAGATCACCTTCAATCACTAGCTCCCGGAAACATCGGCGTTGCAACTCGGATCCACCGACGTTGCAGTCGTGCCAGGGACTTCTCGTATCCGACCGTCGTGGACGCAACGCTGCCGGTCATCTCACGTATGCCTTCACCTGTTTATACCATCGAGCTTTCCCGTCTTTACAGTTTAATTTTATTCCATAATTTGTTTAAGCGTTAATTCATTCTGTGCATTTTGTAAGCGTATTGTTTGACTCTATTTGTACATTGTTAGTTTACTTGAAGTGCTGTATTTAGAGCGCGTGTGCAATAGCTAGATTAAAGCTGTTGTTTTGTTGTTCAAACACGTCTCCGATCCTTTCACTGCGTCTACTTGCGTACGCAACGGACCAACCTGCTGTCATTCCCGTCGCCGACTTCGCGCTGGCGACGCTCGAGTGGCAACTTCTGTAACAATGGGTAAGACTATATGACTCTCCCGAAGTAATTTTGAAAAAGACTTCGAGGTGTGGGCGTCGTCACTGGAAGGGGAAAGTGCCACGTGCGAGCTCACTGTTGCTCACCAAATTAACATTCGCGCTTCTAGTCGGCTGACAAAAATAGCCTTCTGGATGTGCTTGCTGCACACACGTGCACCGGACTTCGGTTTATTACCGTTTCTAAGCTTTATGAGCCATGCATGGTGATATTCGTTATGCTTAAGGTAAAACCATAAATATGAAATTACACCCTGATCGTCTGCATGCGTGGTGCATTAATTGTGCACATAGCACCATGCCACCGAAAACATTGGTCACGCTATCCAAGCTCTTGATATTTCTAGATGCCAGTGCGCATGAACTGGTTGTGAAACGAGGCTGATTGAAGTGGGAAACAAAAAAAAAAAACGCGCTTGGGCCGCCGGCTTCCCTTCGTTAGAGCAAGGTTGCGTGAAGCATGACGTGATCCAACTTAGCACGTCACAACGATTACAGCGCCCGTATCTCTAGTGGGGGACCTCGCGCACAATTAATAACACTAAAAAGATACAGGTAGTAGAACTGTAATACGCGTGTACATAAACAGTATTCAGCAAATGGACGCCTCGCATGCCGTCAACGAAAACGAGGCTTCCCTTTCCGTCGGTTACTGCCAGACATAGGCAGAAAGAGCTGCCGCGAGAGCACGGGGGATCATTTCAGACCCACTGAAATGCAATCCTGTTTCCATGGCGAGATCTTCGCTGCGAGGTTCAAAGTCTGCAACCACATACATCGCGGCAATCACGAAATCCGCGGCTATGAAGCGGCTTTTTGCACACATGGTGATGCATCGTGGCGCCTTCTAATTCGCTGAGAGCAATGAGATTCTTGACGACATTCGCTTAAGCAGTCTGGGGCGAGAGAAACTGTAAGAGATAGTCTGTCTTTGATTACAAATATCTCCACTAATAAGTCATCTTTTCACACCCAACCAATACTGCACGCATGTTTCAATGCCCGCGGTGTTCATTTCAGCTGAACTTCATGTTTCTAGTTAGTGTCCCATTAAGGTCCTTAACTGGCTGTGCGTATCAGACGTCGAAGAAGGAAAGTTACACTTGAAAACATTCCACGGACGTAAAGCCACGGACGTAAATGACTTCAGTTTTAGCGATTTACGTAGCTTTTGCACGAAGCAGAACGGCGAGAGCGCTGGATACGGGCCATTGCGAACGTGTTGGGTAAGCGAATTACTGGCGTTCTCCAAAGCCGGTCGCATGAGAAAGTGTGATAATCTGGGTCTCCTGTTATTGTTTTGAGCAGCCTTGATGTAGAACCGTGGTAACCTTGACAATGACGCTCAGCAGAGCCTCAGACCGCGGTGCGCGCCGTGCAACAGGTAAATGCAGACTGGCGAAACGCGCGATAAACATCGCGCACACCGCCACCACCCATAATCTTAACTGGTCGTCACCACACAGCATCGGGCACGTACGCACTGAAGGCTCAAAGTACCAGCTTTAACTAGCAAATGCTAACACGTGCGTCACACAAGTAAATCGCAAAGTGTTGGCCGTGACAACCGTCAGGTTTTCCTTGCCCGTGGTCTCCGCGATTGCCGGAGCTATCTCGGAGGCCACGGTTTTGCCTTCGCTTGCACCCGAGAACTGGACACAAACCTATTCCCATTTGCAGAATTGATATACAAACGCAGGACAACCGTCAACAGAACATTTCAGGATGCGTAATAAAACACATGCGCGAAGAACCATGTATCTGCTTTATATACGTTTTCTGATTAACAAAACTTCAGTTGTGAGTGTAAGCGCTGTCCTGTCTGCTTCTTCTTGTGTGTGTTTTAGGGGCGAAGCGCCTTAGGGTGTGGGTCTGTCCCTCCTCTGTAGTAGTAGTAGTAGTAGTATGTGGGTAGCCGCGTATAGTGGAATGTACCCACTCCACGTGATAACGATGACGCCTGATGACCAAGCGCGCTCCAGTATAGTGGAATGTACCCACTACACGTGATGACGATGGCGCTGATGACCATGAAGTATAAGCGCGTTCCAGACCACACATTCTCTTTCTGCCATGGATGAAAACGATCGTGAACGCGCTCTCGCCCTCGAAAGGCAAAACGGCAACGCCGACAACAAACGTTCATAATCACACCACACCCCCGCATTTGTGTATCAGGTCTTTGTATGATGATCGAGTGGGCAAAATTTACGGGGATTGACGGTTTACCAGATTACCTCCGGAGCTTCGCCAACTCATTATCATTCATTTCGTGGATATGGCGTGATTTTTTCGGTGCGCTTTAACCCAATTTTCAAACATGAACGTCCACCAAGTAGCCCATTTTGCAATCTTGCTGCGTAATAAAACAATTCAACGCATCGAGAGATGGATGGAGAACGCAACTGCAAAGGCCAAAATCGCCAGTGCCATTCGTGGCTGATGAAGCGAGCTTCGTACCACTGATCGTAAGATACATTGCTCGTGTATGTAATTCATCACTTTGTATATGCCCAAATTTAACGCGTTTAGGCGTTAGAGAACGCACGTTGGAGTGCCGCGAACTTGATGTCATGCGATGCTCGCTTGCACTCGCGAGTTGCCGTACGCCGAAATAACTGAAATATCTTTTGCACTGTACACGCAGTTCGCTTTCATGAGCTTCCTACTTTTCTGAAGCGAGGGTGGATTGCCGGAAGAAGCTTTCCAGGTCAGGAAACCGCGCCTCAACACAAACGAAGGAGGGGGGGTTCTATAGTGGCCTATGCACATTCGCTTGCGGACAGCTCCCTTTGCACTACCCATTTATGGCCAGGGCGGCGATGAGAGCGCTGGTGGCGGCGTTTTTCGCAGCGCCGCCTGGGCAAAGTCTAATCCTCGTAATCCATATAGGCAAACCTCGTCCTCATTCGTGATAAATTTCCCCACAAAATATCGTTTTCTTGTTAAGGTTGAGCGCACGCACACACACGCACACACACACAATATATATATATATATATTTATATATATATATTTATATATATATATTTATATATATATATACGATGCGACATCTGCCCAGAGACGTCGTCGCCCCCACACATCAGATATACTTCCGGAGCCCGTGCCTGTTGGTACGCATTGCTGAGATCAATTTTTTGAAATTTTTTTGTCCACCAGAAAGGGCTGCAAACGACTCCCCAGGCTTAGGCAGCGGGTAATGTTCTACGTCTAATATCGGGTTCAGCGTCAGCTTGTAATCCCCGCATACTCTTATCGACCCATCGCGCTTCACGACTGGCACTACCGGATTGGCGTACTCGCTGCTCGTTACTGGTACCAACACATCCATGTGCACCTTTCTCGACTGTTCTTCCTCAACTGGCGCCTCGAGAGAAAACGGCACGTCACGAGCTTTGAAAAATTTTAGAGTCTTGCCGTCCTTGAAAAAGACAGTTGCCTTCTCGCCTCGAATGGTTTGTAGCTCGTTTGTGAAGACGTCCTTAAAACGGTCAAGCAAACGTTGGAACTCCGAGGGACGTTCAGCGCTTAGCGATGGCTCAGAAGACAATTGTTTCAGTCCGCGCACTTGCTTCCAGTCGACGCGCCTTTGATGAAGTCAGTTGCGCTCAAACAATGCTGGACCACTTTGATGAAACACGCACATCGATAACGGCTAGCACAGATTCTTGTGCTCAACTTCCAGAAAAGAAACGCCGCATGGCTTCACAGGTGCCCCAGTATAGTTTCCGAGCGTGAAGTTAGTCTTCCTGAGCTGCAGTCGGAAAAGAATGAACGGAACTGACCGAGGGTTATTACTGAGACTGCGACTCCCGCGTCAAGTTCTATTTGTAAAGGAATCCTTTCTATAATTATGCTGAACATAATCGGCACTCCTGTTTCTACATATTTGGTTACGACACTTCGCCGAGGCGGTTGTTACAGCTGCACACTAGAACGTGCGGTGCTGTTCGCTTTCCCTTCTGCTACAATTTTCCACGCCACCTGCATGCTTTATGAATGTGTCTTCTTGTTACAGAAAAAACAGGCCGCCTTAACGTGCGGACATGCATTTTCCTAACGGTACGTGAGAATTACAGCGGAAGCATTTCCCTGTTTCCTTGGTAGGCAGTTGATGAACCTTGATTTCGCTACCGAGGTTTGAATAAGTAGCAGTAGCGTTAGCGAGTGCACCTTCCAAGCCTGTAGTGCAGTCAACAGCTCGTTGAAAGATGAAGTGCTTGTCCTCCGAAAAGAAGTCTCTTTGAATGTCGAGTTTCAGCAAACCGCAAACCGCAAACAAATCTGTCTGAGCAACTCGTCGAGAAACGCACCAAACTTGCATGTTTGAGAAAGCGCCCATAACTCGGCCACGTACCAGTGTATTGTTTCAAGGAGCAGCACTCGACGGTAAAACTATGCTCGCTCTCGTATGACTGACCGTTCAGGGGCCAAATGCTTACGAAGCAGCTAGCACAAGCTTTCAAGTGAATGTGACCACAGCTTTTCTGGGGCGGTAAGCGACTTGAGAATCGAATAAGTCTGAGGACCTAATATGCTGATGAACGCATCTACCTTCCGTTCATCTGGGTTTTGCAAGAGTGCAGGACGCGGTGGCTATTCCTCGTCGAAATAGCTGTTTCAAGGATTGTAGACCAGTGGGCCGAATTGAAGATGCATTTGGAGATAGTGAGGCGCACTGAAAAGTGCTGCGCAGCGGAAGTGCTGTACGGTATGTACGAGAATCACATCAATCTGGAGTACTTTCTTTTTTTTGAGACCGATTGTGACAGATGTTCAGATGTTAACAAGGTATTCGAGGCGATAGATGTGGATCAAACAAAGCTGCCGAAAGACCTCATGACTTTGCTTTCAAGCTTGCTTCATAAAATCGTGATTCCGATAGAGAAGGTGGACGTTCAGATGTCCAGACGTGAGGACCACTTTAACCCCAACCCATATCTGGGCTACTTCTTTGAGACGTACGTTGACAGCATGAAGGCTGAGAAGACCGACGGGTTCTCTCTCGCAGATGAAGCTGTGATGCGAGAAAGATGCATAAGGTTTATTACCACGCTAATTGATCAAATGAGGCAGCGACATCTCTTCATCACAGTTCTCCAGAAGACATCCCTTTTGTCGGTCGAAAACGCTTTTTGCGGCATGAAGGAGTCATTGATTCATCTGCTGGAAGCAATGCCAGTGCCCCCGGAATTAATCACAACGTTGAAAACCAGTGGAGAAAAATCGCCCTGCTGCGCTGTGAAACATTGGAATTATGCTGCACCAACTAGCCCAACGCCCAACCTTAGTGAACATTTGTAACTTTTTGCCTCATCTATGATGTGGTTGACGACAACCGTAGCACTGAAGCCTCTAGCATTCTAGTTACACTCTTTGAAAGACTCTTTTATATGTTAGTACCGCTCTCATAGTTTTGGGGAGCCTTTAGGAATGATAAAGGTTTTTATCATACGAAATTTCGCTGTTTCTTTTTTAATAAAATAAGTCTTAGCGGAAAATTTAGCGGATATGTTTTAGAATCTAGCGTAATCTCGCGGATTTCTTATTGCTTTCTAGCGGATTTCTCACGCCCATCGATGGCAACACTGGTCACGGTTGCTACCAGGCCGGAGCTTGTTATACGTTGGCAGCCTCCCATCTTCGTCGCCACTCTATGTCGAGCCTCACGGAAGAAGAGCTCAACGGGCGAGCGAATGCAGAGGGCTTTATTGTGCCATCAACTAAACAGCGATGGGCGAACTGCCCGCGACAATATTACAGTAAAGAATGCGTGCGCCAGCTACAGCGCCGCCGCTTTTTAAGCACAGCAAAACGGCGATAACAGAGGCGGCGCTTGACACGCGGCGAACCCTTATCGCGTAGGCGCACGACATATCACATAGTCATCAATTATTGTAAAATGTAACTTATGTTTTACCCGCTGTCTCTGCAGGATGGCGTCTGTACGATGCGCATAGCGCGATAAACCAACGCATGAGAAACGGAGGCAGATCAGTCTCGCGTCTCGCTGCGATTCGCGGTAAAAAAGAAAGAAAATATGCACGCATTTCGTTAGTGTGCCCGTGGCTGGCTGAACGAAGAAGGTAACCCACATCATGGATCGCCAAAGCCGACTGCGCCAAAATATGAAACTTCACTTATGAACTGAACACAACAGACTCCATCTTGTTCTATCGAACTTCTTTATTTTATTTTCCCTCCGGCCCCTTGTCTTGTTGTCGTGTTTCGACTTCTTCTTCTAAGTGTAGGCCGCCCGGATTGCTTCAAGTTGAATGGCCACAAGCTTTCGCCGAACACACAGTGGAATGCACAAAGTGTTCTTCAATGTTATGTACAGCATGATTTGCTGTTTGCTGGCTGCTTCGCATTCACATCGATTCCCACAATGCGTGGGATCTACCGGTTATTTTTTTTTTGTTTGTAAGCATTCTGAGCTATTTACCAGGCACTCTGGCTTGTGTTTCTGGCACCAAGATTGTAAAAAAAAAATTCAGTACATTCTTTTTTTCTGATAACTAGAGGCCGGATTTTTAGGCACTTAAAAAGCGCGTTTTAGGCGCCAAAAATAGGCACGCAAAACACAGTTTTAGGCTTCCAAAATCATAAATATAGGCACAATAAATTTTTACACAACTTCAAAATATTTGAAACAAAGACGTACGCGACCTGTATGTACGACAGAAAAGCAAGAAATGTCATTGTTCACGATGACACAAAGGCGTCAACAGTTGAACATAGCCACGCAATTGTGCTTTTTGCGGCACGGTTCGTAGAACACAGTCTCTCGTTTTTTCTCTATCATGGTGAGTAAAGTGTCCACAGTTGAATCGACATAGTCGTGGATCTATTTATTTTCGGCATGCACAGAAACAGGCAGTTAGACCGCTAAAAAACCAGAAGGGAGGGATGCCTCGTATTGGCCGGGTCTAATCGCGTAGGGTCAGTTGCTACTCTGTCGACGAACACCTTTAAAGGGCCTCTCACCAGGTCTCAGCATTTAGAACCTACAAGTGTTTTGCATGAACTTGGCCGCTCACGATCACGTCTGCCCAGATTTGCAACGTTACGCGTTGCAAATCTTGCCAACGTGATCGTCGACGTCTACATTCCATAGTAGACGTTGACTTGCTCCCGTTGACTTGCTCCTCGCAATGTTGTTAGGGCATTGTCCTTAACATTGTCCCTTTCACATTTACGCGCCGCGGAAAAATGTGAAATTTCAAAATGAACACCGCTTGCCCTTCTTGCAGGCGCGCGACCCAAGATGGAGGGGTTGACGTACAACAAGGAATGCTCCTACGTAGTTATCTGAGCTCTAACGTCGCGCCTCTACGTAGATATTGGTGGTCTGACATCGCTCGCAGTAGCACGTGACGCTGCGTGAATTATTCGAGGCGACATGTGTAATTTCTGTAGTATGTTGCATTTTTAAATAGATGAATGAAAGTTGAGAGAAATAATAAAACACACAAGCGTAATGTGTTTGCATTTTTATATTTTATTTCTTACTTCGAATCGCAGCGAGATGTGAGACTAATCTGCCTCCATTTCGTATGCGTTCGTGTTTTCGCCGTTCCCGCGTCGCGCCGGCACCAGCCCTAACAACGCTCGCCGCGATTTTGGTGCATTGTCCCTAACAACAGTTCCAGCTGTGCGGCGCGGTGTGTCGCGGTAAGGATACGTGATACGTGCAGTTTCTCCAAACTTGCGCGCACTGAGAGATCCATCCCAAAGAAATGGGCACTACACTACAGAGAACGCCGAAACGACACAACACCGCTCGCGTGCACGACCTGGCTCAGGCACGTCATGCGCACGTGACCTTGCTTGCGCATGACGCCTCCTCGCATAATGGTTTCGTGGCTCGTAATGAACCAACCTGAAAAATTGTTGGGGTCCAACGCTCTTCATTGGGCACGCATCGACAAACAAAACCAAACCGGCGTGCACATCCCATTTTTCGTACTTTTGATCTACACTCCTTTCCCCTGACAGCACTCCATGGTTTCGCATTGGTCCGTCACCTTCCCGCGGCAGCACAGAGGGAGCTCCTATTTCTTGTCCACTGCCACACCCATGTCTTCAAGGTGGTGCACTTCCATGTTTATTTCCCTATCCCCATTGCATAGTAGACGTTGACTTGCTTCCATTTAGGGTTGCAGAAGCAGCGTCTTTTCCTCTCCTGAACCTCTCCTCCTTCATCCGCTCGTGACATCTCAGCGCGTTGGCGTAAGATGGCCGGGGCGTCCCATTTTACGGCTGCTAGCGGTTGTTTTCCAGAAATTGTTTGAACTAGAAGGCTAGTTTGAACCCCCCTAGTATTCCTAAAGCTCAATGTTGCCTCGTAACATAAATAACGGTCTCAAACTGCACTCGAAAGTGAAATTTGGGGTTAAATAGTGTTCATATAGGCACCCATTTGGAAAATAAGCATTTATAGGCAGTTATAGACGTTTAGGCACGATCGCCAAAAATAGGCATTTATAGGCACTATAAAAACACTATAAAAGCCCTTCGTAACCTCTAATTCGTGCATATATATCAATGTGGCATGATAGGAACGCAAAGAACAAAATAGGCATTTTCCTATAATCCAGTCCCTACTGATAACCTTTCACAAATACGAACTTTTTTCATGCGAAACGACCCTGTAAACTGGTGTACTAGCTTCTTCTGGGGCGTTCAGTTCCCTAATAGATTCTATTAAACGAACGCAAGCACATGCCGATAGTGTACTGCCACAAACCATTTCAAAACAATTGCAGAATAAAAAATCACGCCATATCCACGAAGTGAATGATGATGAGTGGGCGAAGCTCGATCGTTTTCATCCATGGCAGAAAGAGAATGTGTGGTCTGGAACGCGCATTATCACGTGTAGTGGGTACATCCACTATACTGGTACGCGCTTATACTTCATCGTTATCACGTGTAGTGGGTACATTCTACTATACTGCGTCATCGTCATCTTTATCACGTGGAGTGGGTACATTCCACTATAGGTGGCTATCTACCTACCTACCTACTACTACTACTACTACTACTACTACTACTACTACTACTGCTACAACTACAGAGGGGGGACAGACCCATATTCTTAGGAGCTTCGCCCCTAAAAGACAATTTGAGGTATTTCAATAAATACATAATTTTAATTGACGTGATTTTAATTCATTTGGCGATAACTACACAAAGAAAAAAAGATGACATAAGGCTAATCGCCAATGCTGCATTCAAGGCGACTGGCAGTCACGTGTCTTGCGTGACCGTAGACTCTTCGTCACCGCTTGTGAAGTGGTCTTCTTCGGCGTCATTGAGAGCGCCCGTGTCATTCTGGGGGGAACGGCACGTGATGCGTAGTTGTCGTTGTCGTCGTTGTGGTGATAGTGGTGGCCTCCACGATCGTCCTGTTCTTGTTGATAATGTAGAAGGTCACCACCGAGGCCACAATCATGCTTATCATCATCGTGAATATTATGCAGAGCGCACTGGGTCCGCTGGAGGCGACGGGACCAGCACCAACGGCCGGCTACAGTTGAAAGGAAAGAAGCACGCATTCCTTGTTATTACAGCAGTGGTTATTCCTAGCTAAAGCGCCACGTATATTAACAAGATAGCTTTATAAAACTATCAGGCAGAGAAACAGTGATTATTTACATTAAGGACAATTATATACACTTCGCGGGAATTCCAATGGCGTTGATGTTGTAATGTTCCACGGTAAACGGCCGCATCTGGCGCAGCATGAAGGCAGCATTATCACGACATACTAACAAACTTGCGTTTCACAGCGATTCATTGACATCAGGAGCGATGTTTTACACATAAAAACCACGATATGATTATGAGGGCCGCCGTAGTGGCGGGCTCCGCTAATTATGGCCATCCGGTTTTCTTTAACGTGCACTGACATCGCACAGGAGACGGTCCTCTAGCATTTTGTCTTCATCAATCGCCATGTCTTACCCATTTTTGGTGCGCACTCTTAGAACAAAAGATTACATGTTAATCTTTCCGCTCAGTCCTGACTTTCTCCACGTAGAACTCCCTTTAAGGATATACGTTACTCTCTCTTGCAGAGTTGCGCCTCCGACAAGTCTCTGAGGTGATTATTATGGTCTCCAAAAAGACTTAATGTGTATTAGTATAGAGTCGTACATGCGGAAACTCAGGAGGCTCTGGCATGCTTTCACTAAGCATGCATCCTTTGATGACATAGTACAAGAAGAAAAAAAAGTGGGGGGACCCTTAAGCTTCGCCTTTAAGAGTTGAACGCGATAGCGATATCCTGTCCCTAGTGCACACTTCAATCACTTAGTGCATACAATGTAATGGGCAGCATGCTTTAAACCACGAGCAATTATGCGCGTGAAATGTTTTCGAACTTGCTGTGTGCCCACTACACCCCGTAGTGATAAGGGAATACGCGCAGTAACGTGTGTGCCTTTTGTAATGGGTGGCTGGCTTTAAACCACGATGTGATATTCACATGTTCTGACCGCCGATGGCAATGTACGCTTGTACTACGCAATATCACTGTGATATTACATGTTGTATTGTGACGCCCGTATACAGGACGCGTGTGTTTGTTAAGCATGAAAGTTATTGTCTCTGCATTTTCAAGCAGAGGAAGTTATTTTTGCTATATTTCCAAGCAGACGGGTGGCTATGTGGTAGAACACCTGCTTGCCACGCAGACGGCCTGGGTTCGATCCTCACTCGGACCCGGCCATTTTTTTTATTTATTTTATTTGCATCTTTCTCGATTTTTCGGTCACGGAACAAGATGATGATTTTTCGCTCACAACCAACGACGCCGACGGAGCTCTTTAACGCTATCGCGTTAATAAAGCGAAGCTGAAGACGGGACGAGATAAAGACACCGACACGGCGCTGACTCTCTCAGCGCCGTGTCGGCGTCTTCATTTCGTACCGACTTAAATGGCCGCTAACCCAACCACACCGAGTTCAAACGCCACACAATACTTTCCTTCTCACATTTACTGCCCCTCCTACCAGCGCTATCTTCTCCTTGCCACTTGTTGCTTAAAAAACACGTGGAATGTCAGCACTAATCGTTGCGCCAGTGAGGATTTTGCGCCTTTCGATCCACGCGCTGCTATCTGTTCTTGCACAGTCGCAAACGCAGTAAACGAAGTGAAATCGTTTTATCGCGAGCGATATTCATTCGAGAGAAGACAGAACGGGCATGCGACTGCATGGCGAAAACAGGTTAGGCGACAATTAACAACAAATATATTTCGTATATCGACCAATCAAGAGATTATTTTACCCTGACGTTACGTAAACAGACAGCTGGCGTCACCAATTGCGCCGCAAAGACGGGAAACACCGGCAGAGAACAACGCACTCGCTCTTCGTATTTTAGAGGCTGTTTAGGGGCCCTTTAAGCTCTGTTTTGTTCTTACTTCACCATGCGCCAGCCAGCCCGATCTAGCACACTGCTCAAGCTCATATGATGGCGCAAAATAATATTTAAATGAAGCTCTAACAACCAAGTCTAATGCTGCCGGTTTTCCTAGTGCAGGACTCTTAAATCCCATTCATTGTGTTCCACTCGCTTGCTTTAACCGAGGAAACAACTTGCACAGGTGAGTATGAAAACGGGTGAACAAAGAGGGCAGCTCGGGTTGGATAACAATGATGGGGAAGCAAGCGAGAGAAGGAATGCGCGGATGAAGTCTCAGACAAACCGGGAGAAAGATAGCAGCGACCGAAGAAACACATCGCAGCTCATGATTTAAACGTTGACAGAGAAGCGAGCGACGGCAGAGCGCCGCCACCGCCGCCTCTAGAAAAAGCGCAAGTCACATGTACATTGCGGTCCACCAGAGCACGCTTATCTCGCGCCCAGGCGCCTAGGCTCTCGGCGGCATACTCTCGCACCCAGCAGCCATGTTTGTTTGAACTGCCAAGGTGTGTATCTGTTACATGGCAAGTGGCGTGTCTGGGACCTTAAAACACGAGAAAGCGGCTATTCACGCCGCTCCCGCTTACAAGAACTCCTCTGGGAACCACTGCGCCGTCTTTGGATGCGAAAAAAATCAGCGCAAGAGGAAGATATCACTCAGCACCGTCTGTGAAGATGACAACACAACATGGGAATCGCGCCGGTGCGGTGTTTTCAGATTGCACAGATTTCCATCCGCAACGAAAAATGCCGAATTCCGCCGCCAGTGGATAATTGCAATCAACAGGAAAACTACGAGCCCAGTAAAAGTGTACCAGTAAGTAGACTTACTACGTGTATTCAAGCGTGACGCCAGCTATTTCGCTTTACAGCAGAAATATGCGTGCAGTATGCCTGTAGTATGCGGCACCAAATCATTGCCGTACTCTTTCGCAGGCCGCATGCCAATAATAGGAGATATTACGACTCACGCGTCCACGCAAACTGCGCAAGTTTAGCACAAATGTAACGGCGAACTATCGCGATGCAAAGAAACGTGAACAGCGGGAAGCATGGCTTTCGACTCAGCCGGCGTCACCGTAGTACTATAAAATCTTGCTCTGGTTGACACTTTCGCACCGCGTGTGTGTTGCGCGTTATCATTTGCCGCGTGTGTTATCATTTGCCAGGAATGACTGGCAAATGATAAAGACATGCGGTGCATGAGCGCAAGCCGGAGCGGGATTCTAGCGCTACGGTGACGCCGGCTGAAAGCACAAGTTTTGCCTAGCGATAGTCAAGGCATGTCGCAGTTCGACTGAGTCGAAAGCCACGCTTTCCGCTGTTCACGTTTCTTTCCATCGCGATAGTACGTGCCTGATTAAGTTGCTAACGCAGTCTGCAATGCACGTGCTGTATTGGTCTTCTCGATGTTTCACGAGAAAACAGCATACATTTCCAGAAGAAACGCGCTGAACATGCTTACAGCCGTACTCGGGTTGAGAAGTTTCACGTTTGAATTGCGGAGCGTCTGCTAGCCTGGCAGTTCAAGCTGTTGCTTCGCCGCGCTTGCGACAGATGGCGCGTTGTGCTGTCTAAATATGACTGCACACACTGAACTCGATGTGTTCTGGTGTATAGGAACATCGGAGAGCGCGGCGGCCACTCGGCGTCCCCGCCTGCAGGCGGCTGCATCGAATTTCGCGCAGGCGCAGTGGGCATCTTAAGCGGTGCTCTTTCGGAGCGTCATCGGCTCGCGACGGTTTGATGTGCGGCAGCAGACGGCAGTGGAAAACGAAAGGGCACCACTCACAATAGGCAGTGCGCTTGCGCAGAAAGTCGTTCCACCCGCCGGCCGCCTATGGCGCCTTGCGGACGCCACGCGCTCTGATGTTCCCTTCAAGAGTGGACCACTCTGTAAACGTGTTCTTGCCTTTGTAAAGAAGACACTGCTGTTCACACATCGCGAATTGAAAACGCCTAAAATCTTAATTTCTTTGGAAGGCCTGCCGTAAATGTCGGAGATTTTTTGAACGGGGAATAGTTTCATTATTAGCTTTACTTTTATCTCCAATAATATGGCTACGGCCATCTTAGTGCAAAAAATTGGCTGAAAGGAAGAAAGAAAACGACAACACAGGCGCACACTCGCCACTGGAAGTTTGTTGGAGAAGCAACGCGTTAGTAGCTGACGCATTAAGCGCGTGGTAATGTTTCTCTCGACTGAAAAACAGGATAGCTTTCCACAGACATATCCTTCAAAAGAACAAAAAAAAAGAAGCGGGGTGGGGGGTGGGGATAGGGAGGGGGGAGGGGGGCGGGGGGAGCAAAAAAAAGGAAAAGAAAACGCAGCGTGTTAATCAAGTAGGAGTAATCCTTCTGTGTTAAGGCAATAGACGGGTGGCTACACAGTGATCCCCGCATCTACTTATGTGCAAAACTTCGATCAATTTACGAGTGGTGGTGTCGCTATGTCTAAATGAGATGGTTCGACAAAAGAAAAAGAATGAGCAGCCGCACGCGGTGCAGTGCAGCGCCTAGTGTACACCTTCCTCATACGCTACCGCCCTCCTGCGCCCCTGCAAACGTATGTTTAAAAGGGCCATGACACCCACTTTTCGATCATAATCTGTGTTATGCGGTTTAATCCTTCACCATTCACAAATAAGCTGACGAAATTCTAATGCATTTGGTGGAGCACTTAATTTATTATTGAATATTTGTACGAACACGCGAGCGGCCTCAGAGTCGGGCAGCACTGGCGCATACGCGAGCTGTGACGTCACGAGCGATCGTCTGCATTCCAGCGAACGATATTGCTCTGTCGCCAGCGTGAAATTAAGATATTTGAGCTTTCTGCTGCTTGGTACCGAAATTGAACGATTTGCAGCGGCTGAAACTGTGGTAGAAGACAACGGCAGCGCTCCTTGCTGCACGGGACGTCACAGGCGACATGGCAAAATGGCGGTCGCCGGCGGTGGGCGGGATTTACAGCCGGAGATTTCTAGGGCCTGTTTTGCACTGAAATATTCTTTCACGGCCCACTTTTCTTATCTGTGTAGCATAATAGACTTTGCACTTCTAGTGTTCGCTGAAAACCACAAATTATTGGGTGACCGTGTCATGGCCCCTTTAAGCAAAGGCGAACTTAACCCACGTATACAGGCCACACCATGGCGGCAACAGGTACACGACGCAGTACAGTAACTGCGGAGCTGTGTTTAACATAACACCTTCTTTTGCTAGGCACTCGTCTATGGTTGCTATCTTTCTGTATAATTTGCTACATACGTTTAGTTTAATGGGAGACGAAGCCAAACCACTTCTAAATTCGCCGCATCTTTTTAAGCCGTGCGACATTTTAGCACGTAATGAAAAGCAGGGGGTTACAATGTGTGCGCCTTTCCATTTTATGTGTCCTGTGTACTCCAATGTGATTTCACGCACTTGAATAACTTCTGGCCTATTGCGCACATGACCGTATGAGGGAAACAGAGGCAATTTAACCTGTGTACTTGATAGCTGAACGTCGAGTTCGAGGATAGCTTATTTGAGCACGAACACTGCATGAATGTGGACGTAGAGCATGACGTCACTCATGACACAGGGAATCTGCATATGCGGGGAGCCTCTTAGAATGAAGAGTACGTCTTCAGCGGAGCCTTGTCAACTAGACAGATGCTGCATACAAAGTCATTCTCAGCGCAGGAATGCAGGGAGGTCATGCCCCTTATAGGTGTTGGAGGAAAGCGCTGCCTCGAGCCCAATTGTGCCACATCAATAGATGCATGGCTGAAGGCTTCAACGAAGTTGGATGTGCGAATAGTTATCAAATGAGTAAAGTTCGTGCGCATTGCAGTGGACGCACACAGCTACCGTGTACTATCATTCAGTTGTCATCTCGTCGTACTTATTAGTTTTTATTTGCACAAATGGCAAGTGACGGCAAAGGAACTCGCCGAGCGACGGATGTACATGCACAATATTCCGTCATGCTGCTTTTAAGGACAACTTTCATTGCAGTCGCATTTAAAATACCGCGAACAGTACGAAATACACAATAAGTACACATGACACGCACCGGATACAATCTATTAAGTCTAGAACTTTTCCCACGTAATTAGTCTGCTTTGCACTGTTTGAAACACTAACGTCAAATATTCTAACTGTTCTATATTCAAAGGACAAAACAGCGAGAAATGACGGAATGAACGCAAAGATAGCTGGCAACTATTTCATTACACTCATTTGAGGAAACGTTGTATCTTCTTGCTATATTCACGTTTGTAAGAATTCATAGCTTCTGGCAGGATTTGTAGCACTAACTCGGTGAGCTCAGAATTTTTCTCGTGAGCGATAGGAAACGCCGAGATGTTAAAGGGGTGAAAGGCATGCTTACCTGCGCAACTTCAACTTGTCTCTGAGGCCTCATGATGTCCTCGACCTCGTCCTCATCGTCCTCGTAGACCTTTGCCGGGGGCACGTACTCCGGAACGACGGGAGTCGCTCCTGGTGGGACTATCGCAGACGCTGCAACCTCGCCGCGACCCTGTTGAGCGAATGACCCCCCTCCGTGAGTAGGCACCTGGTATTGGGGTCCCCATGTCGTTGTCGTACGCGAGGTTCGCTGAGAACGGGACGCAGAAACCCGACGCAGTCTTTGGGAAGCGTCCGTGACCACCGCTGTTCGGTTTGCCGACTGAGCGCGAGCAGCGCGCCTGATTCTCGATGATGCTGATTCCTCCGAACTATGGCACGCAGCTAGTAAAAGCATGGAGGCCATGAATATGGCACTAGGAGGAAAATGTAGCTGCCAGAGCAACCAGTAGTGCTCGTTAACCAGTGAAGCTTCAACGCGCGGCCCGTTTTCATCACTGGGTTATTTCCGAAGGTTCATTAAAAATTGGGGGCACTCTTAGCCTAATCTTCGCCTTTAAGAGTTGAACGGGATAGCGATATCCTGTCCCTTGTGCGTACTTCAATCACATAGTGCATACTATGTAATGGGAAGCATGCTTTAAACCAGGAGCAATTATGCGCGGGAAATGTGGGAAATGTTTTCGAACTTGCTATGCACCCACTAAGTGGTGTTAAGGGAATACGCGCAGTAAGGTGTGTGCCGTTTGTAATGGGTAGCTGGCTTTAAACTATGAAATCGTGATGACAGTTACATATTCTGACGCCCGATGGCAATGTACGCTTGTACCACGCAATATTCCTGGGATATTACATGTTATATTGCGACGCCTATATAAAGGACGCTTGCGTTTGCGAAGCATGAAAGTTATTTTCACTGGATTTCCAAGAAGAGGCATGGCTGTGAGGTAGAACACCTGCTTGCCACGCAGACGACCCGGGTTCGAACCTCACTCGGACCCAAACTCGGACCCAAAATTTTTTATTATTTATTTTATTTCCATCTTTCTCGATTTTTCGGTCACGGACAAGATGATGATTTTTCGCTCACAACCAACGATGCCGACACCGACGCCGACACCGACGCCGGAATTTCTGCGAAACGAGCTCTTTAACGCTGTCGCGTTAAAATCTTTCTTAAATATTGGTTACGTCTGTACAGATATCTTGAATGGTGTTTAGCGCCCATGGGTTTCCTTCATTTTCAGCTCACCAATAGTGAGTGGTGGGATATTGCCCATTTCTTTGGCAGGTGCCGGTTTTTCCCGCTGACGATTTCTTCTCTTTTACTGTACCAGTCTTCAGTAGGAATGGTTATCTGTGCTACACCTACAGGAACGTCTGGTTAGCTGTATGCGAATTTCTTGGTGACACTATAGAACGATTCCTTGTTAATTTATTAGATGCGAAGCATCTTATGCTCGGGGCTATGTCCGTCCCTCCCGCGTCCGGCCACTTTCATGAGTAGAAAAACACCCATCATGCGAACCAGAACACTGTAGTAATATGAAGGCCGTCAACCCTACCACAGTCATCAGAGTCATGGCCGAGAGCACAGAGAGGCTGCTTAGCAATGGCTAGGCAGGTGGTGTCGGTCGCCCAGGTTGACCCCATTCCTTGAGTCATGGCCGAGAGCACAGAGAGGCTGCTTAGCGATGGCTAGGCAGGTGGTGTCTGTCGCCGAGGTTGACCCCATTCCTTAATCTTACTGGCATGTCTTTGGATGGGGCTTCCGTCCCTCCTTCCCGCGTCCCACACCACCACAGCGCATGCCCTTCGCCTCACCCTCTCTCTACTACGCTCACCTCCTTTCTTTCCACTAGGAATCCTCTACTCTACGGAGCGGCCCCCCACGTCCCACACCCCCCCACAGCGCATGCGCGTCCTCTCCCCTATGCTCTCCTGCGCTCACCCCCCTTCCTCTACTCTAGGAATCATCTACTCTACGGAGCGGCGCCCGCGTCCCACATACCCACAGCGCATGCGCGTCCTCTCTCCTCTAGGAATCCTCTACTCTACGGAGCGGCTCCGGCGTCCCACATCCCCACAGCGCATGCGCGTCCTCTCCCCCCTCTCTCCTCTAGGAATCCTCTACTCTACGGAGCGGCTCCCCCGTCCCCCACACACCCACAGCGCGTGCACGTCCCCTCCCCACTCTTTTAGATGCGAAGCATCTCATGCTCGGGGCTACGTCCGTCCCTCCCGCGTCCGGCCACTTTCATGAAGTAGGGAAGCACCCACTATGCGAACCAGAACACTGTAGTACGATATAAGGCCGTCAACCACCACTACAGTCACCAGAGTCATGGCCAAGAGCACAGAGAGGCTGCTTAGCAATGGCTATAGGTGGTGTGTGTCGCCCAGGTTGACTCCATTCCTCGATCTTGCTCTCATGTGTTTGGTGGGGGCTTAGTCCGTCCCTCCTTCCCGCGTCCCACACTGCCGCAGTGCATGCGCGTCTCCTACCCTCTCTCCTCTCCTACGCTCGCCCCCCTTTCTCTCCTCTAGGAATACTCTACCCTACGGAGCGGCGCCCACGTCCCACACCCCGACAGCGGATGCGCGTCCCCTCCCCCCTATCTCTCCTCTCCTACGCTCACCCCCCTTTATCTACTCTAGGAATCGTCTACTCTACGGAGCGGCGCCCGCGTCCCACAGCGCATGCGCGTCCTCTCCCCCCTCTCTGCAACGCTCACCCCCTTTCTCTGGTGTAGGAATCCTCTACTCTACGGAGCGGCGCCCGCGTCCGACATCCCCACAGCACATGCGCATGCGCATCCTCTCTCCTACGCTCACCCCCTTCTTTACTCTAGGAATCCTCTACTCTACGGAGCGGCTCCCGCGTCCCACACAGCGCATACGCGTCCCCCCCCCTCTCTCTCTCTCTCCTCTCCTACGGTTCTCCCCGTTCTCTCCTCTAGGAACCCTCTACCGAGCGGCGCGCGACAGGTGGTGCGACAGCTGCATACTCCGTTGGGGGGCACCCCGGTAGTTCCGCGGTATAAAAATGACGGAGCGCGCGCGCCTCATTCTCTCTCCTGTGCAGCGTCGCGATGAGCGCCCGGGCCACTGCCGTGAAATAAGAGCGGCGACGTTCCTCACGCTCAAGCTAATTATCTCGCCGCTGCTTCGCATCCACACATGGTTCCCTTTAGCGGGAGATGGGGAATTTTTTTCCCAATAAAAAAATTCGCCAGGTCCCACACCTAGTGGAACAGGTTCCATGCGAAGCAGCCAGTAATTGCCTATACTGTACTTTTTTTACTTGGGGTGGGGGGGGTGGGGGGGGGTCCTTGAGGCATGGGCTACGAGGTGGATCGAGGTTAAGTGCAATAATGGTGTGCACATCATGGGTTTATCAGCAACGTCCACTACACTGGTGACTACACTGGGTAACTTATGGACAGACATCACGTCGTCGGCACTCACGTAAGAGCACAGACGTCTGTATTATCGAAGTACACTTGATTGCGTGACGATGCGAATATCACACTTAACTTTGGTTAGCGTATTCCTCCGCGATCGAGCAATGCTTGAATATAGTTTGCTGAATCATAGCAATAGAAATGTAACATTTCCTAGACAGCTTAAAAGTGACCCAGGATTGGAACCACAATCGACATTAACCCGGCATGACATCTGTGTGATAGGTTTACATATGTAACGTTTATTGCTTTGTTAAAAATTAGATTGCCAGCACTGCAACCACAATTGACATTGCACCCACCTTACGCCTGCATAGTTTCATTTTCGAAGCATGTTTCAAGACCTAGCGTGGCTCTGTGGTAGAATACGTGATTGCCAAGCAGAACGCTTGGGTTCGATTTCTGATGAGATCCTGATTTTTTGTCTTTGCATTCGTCGGGTCAACGCAGCTGATGTCTGTTTCTCTTAACGGTCTCAAATTTAAGTTACTAATGTCTGGCCTCGCCGTTTCTGGGTAGATATAAACTGTCAATCACCTGTGGCGCATAGCACGTAGCGCGGCCCGTGGTATATGGGTATGTGCCACGTGTGTCTGGCGGAAAGGGTTTGATGACGTACAGGACAGAACTACGTTATTCATTTCTTGACCAGAGAGATATTCCCCCCGACTCTCTTGCCCTCCCATGCCTATTTTGATCTACATTAAGTCAAAGAGGCGACCACGAGAGCACAAACACGTAGGCGCCTAGATATATATATATATATATATATATATATATATATATATATATATATATATATATATATATATATATATATATATATACGCAGATACTGTAATGAAGGTAGTGGACATGCGGGATCGGGAGCGCCCTGAGCCGGTCCCGAATCAGTCATCGTGAGAGGTCGTGGTAGTGTCCGGCTGCGCAGTTCCAGCAGTTCCAGGGGGAAGACCAGATGTACCCAGCACCTCCACTAGTTCAAACGAGGGTGCTTTGATGGCAGGAGTCGCGACAACTGGACACAGGTTTCCCTACCACAAGGGTTAGCAGCGCGAACAGTGATCTTGTTCTTGTTCTTGTTAACCTTTCACTGTGGCTCACACCCACTGTGGGGGGATTGGCCAAGAATTGAGTGGTCTTATAAACTGTCACGGAACTTTAGAATAAATGAGGTTATAGAATAAAAACCTTATAAATTTTATACGAAATTTTGATAGTCGCTCAAATGTAAAAAAAAAAATAAAAATAAATAATAATAATAAAATAAAAGTAATAATGATCGCTCGCCGTAGTCTTCTTCTTCTCTCTTGGTCAAGCCGCATGTCCACTACCTTCATTACAATGGAAACGCTCAAACTGCCTGAAGTCCACTGAGAAATGCTTGCGCATTTAAAATTGGCACTTCGGAATTCCTCTCACGAGTTCGTTCTTTTTGATACTATTGCATTATTATTTTTATTGGCATAAATACCAATCAATCTTCAGTTTTTGTTTATACCCTAGGCGACCAATTAATTCCTCATCCTGCGTCTAAATTCAATATTCTCCCTCTTATATTACCCTCTAATTTCACGGCCGAAGTTCCGTAGTGGGTAGGAGCCAATAATCAAAGATTAAGCACGTAAGCAATATTACTGAATTTCTGGGCCACATGCGCGCGAGGAGTTCTTTTACGTCCCATTATGACTGAATTTGTGTTTCGCTAGTTATGTGCAGCTTCACTGTAATATAATACTGGTGCCGCATGGTGCACTGCTAATCGCGGTTAAGCCCGATCGGGACCAGTTTTCTAACCAGTGATTTGCTCCCTTCTGCAGATTACGTGAAGGAGCCAATCACGATCAAGAAATTTGATCCAGGTCAGTCCCGATCGCGATCAAAAGTGACCGCGTGACCCCAGTATAAGACAGAAAGCTTTTGCGGCTCAGGCAGATGAATATTTACAAAGGGAGAACATTTTGGTTCGTAACTGTATTAGTGATTAATGGGAATCGAACATGAGATGTCGATAATAACATCAGACTAATTAAACATTCTTTTGATATATCGGGTGCAAGCAAAAGAAAGTCCAGCATCGATTACTATACTTCGTAATGCGAGATTTTTGCATAACTGTCAGGGTGTTTAGATTTTGCCACATATGACGAAATACACTTGAGACCAACATGCATGTATATCTGGGTGGCAGGTGTGATAAGTTGCATCGGTGGCGCGCAGGATAGGATCCTCATTGCGGCAGCGCAGTGAGGATCCTTCAAAAAAAATCAAATTGCACAGTAAAGTAAAATAAAAAAGGGAATAAATAAAGCGACTTAGTTAAATCGCGGGTATTCACTGTATATGTGATGTCTCGTTGCATGCTTAATGCTAGAAGTTGTAGTAGTAATAATAGTAGTAGTAGTAGCA
>JALIZH010015907.1:45000-59150 GCA_030522465.1 Rhipicephalus appendiculatus | reverse complement strand
ATAGCTGTGGATGCAATATCACCGCCCTTACAACCTGTGGAGATAACTGACCAGTGGAGCTGAAAGGAGCAGCCCTGTTGTTGATCACTGAATTAAGCAAGGAGCCATTCTACTCAGTGAAGTCGGATGACCAGTGAACATGTGTAGCACATTGTGTAGCGGTGACACTGACACGTTGGGCAGATTACCCAACGGCAGGCATTTTGCGAAAAGCCCGATGGCAGAAACTAGACCACAGAGATGTACAAGCGCAAACTTACAACTGAAATAAATCAAGTGTTTCAGTTTGTCCGTTCTCTGGTGTTTGCCATATATTTGTGCGCGAAACTGACAGCTTCCAACGTGTTGTCTTATCTCAGAAGTATCATTCGGCACACTTATCGGCAGTCCTAACACCCGACCACGACTATGTTGCAAGAATCATGACCCACGCTACCCACGGCCGGCAACAATGAACAAGCAAAAAAAAAATAAAATAAATAAGGCAGAACAATGGACCAATATCCAGTGGGCTTGCTATATCTTGCCCTTGGGGAACCGAAAAACTCAGAAAGGTTGTTCCAAGTTGCCCGCCACCGCTGAAAGCACAGCGACAACTATATTGGAGAAAACACCTCTCATTGCTTTCGAAATTTGTGGACGGCCATGGCGTCGTCAATCGTCGCTGCACTACGCTTGACAAGATGGATAGCGTTGGGCGACGCCCACCAGTAGACAACAATGCCCACGTCACGCCCTCTGGCAACTTTCGCAAACTTCGGTCCAGTCCCATACATCACTCGACTAACTGACGTGTCGTGGCCGCTGTGGCATTAAGCAGTAGCGGGTGGCGCTCGAGACCACACGACATATAAAGCAGCCCGAGGTGCGGCTGCGAGTTCAAGTAGAAATATATTTTCTGAAGAAGCATGATACATGACAGCATGCAGTGTTTGTGTTATAAAATGCCGAAGAGGACACACTCACGAGCATCTTGTGGATATATCTTTAAGAATAGAAACAAGGTCGAGCATATCGCAAGCGTGGTGGTTCTTGAGTTAGACGGAAGGACGACCTAGTCGGTATGTATGCATCATTCAAAATCCAAGCGCTAACTGGGACACAAACGAATAGGAACACTCTACTGCATTCAATGACATGGAGTTCTTCATAAAAAGAAGTCATATGCATCTTAGCATTCGAAAAAGAGCAGCGCTACTAATCTTTACGGGGTGATGAAGACCGGCTAACTACACGTTGTGAACCCAGGCTTCCTCAATGGATTGGTTCAGAAATCTCCTGTATTAACGCAAAAAAAAAAGCCTTTACATGGCTTTCAACGACTACGATAAGGCATTCGCCAGAGTAGAGATACCAGCTGTTTTAGGGGAATTGCCTCGTCGGAGAGATCATTAAACGTACATGAATAGACTAACCAACATCTGCAATCATTACACAGCTACCATGCATTTCCCAAAATTTCTATCGGGAAAGGAGTTAGGCAAGGAGATACAATCTTTCAAAATATCTTTACTGCATGCATAAGTGTATCGAACCAATAGACTGGGAAGAGATATGAGTTAAAGACAAGCAGATACTATCTCAATAAATCAACGTTTGTAGACGACATCATGCTATTCTGCAGTCATGCCGTTCTGCAGTGGTGGGGTAATATTATGTGGGGTTTCGCATGCCAAAACCACAAAATGAATATGAGGCACGCTGTAGGAGAAGCCTCCGGAAATTTCGACCACATGGTGTTCTCTTACGCACTCTGACATCGCACAGTACGCGGGCCTCTATCATTTCTCTACATCGACGTGCGACCGCCGCGGTCGGGAAAGAACCCGCGACTTTCGGGTAAGCAGCTGAGCACCGTAACCAGTGTACCAGAGCAGTGGACTGATGGAGACGAATTGCCAAGAAATCAATGGAAGTGGAAATCTTGAATGTGTTAAACTAGGGTTAACGATCAACCGTTACGACGCCGGTTAACTGCGAAAGAGTTGTAGAGTTAGCGATTGGAAGTCGCACCCTAGAACAAGGAAAAACAGTATGGAAGAGTATAAACAGAAGCAAAATGAAGGCAATTTGCTGCAGACACACGCAAGATCATATAGCACTGCACCTGTTCTTATAAGCTTCTGTGAGGAAAGTTTGTGATACTCAGGTAGAATAAGTGCTGGCCAAGAATGCGAAAACTCACAGGGTCTCTTCCCCATTCACTTCAGACGACTCGAAGGCGAAATCATTTTTCTTTTTTGCTCAGTCGATGTCTTGATCCTGCACCGCCACCCTTCGAAAGTTTTTCTGTACCTAACGTGCTTTTGCACTGCCTCTGAAATCGGAGGCACCTCACTAAAGCATTACTTCCGTGATCCGTCCAACTTTGAACAAGCTACGATGTCACACGAGCGCGTCATCACGCGGTGTTACGCGATATGATGTCACAGTGACCTCGTGATGGCGCCAAATTTTGCTGATCTGTGACGTCATATCATGACTTCATCACGTGATGATTTTTTGCATCGCTCGTCCCCGACGCCGACGCGGGACGCTGATCGCCAAACGTCGCGTTTGATAAGGTATCTGACGCTTTCGCCTTAATAGTATGACTTAAGGCCTCTTCATCGAATCGGTAGTCGGTTGTACCCTAAGCTCCGTGCACAGCTGTTGCTGTCCCACCCAGAGAAAACTCGCATAGATGCTCCATCCAATGGAATTTGCTCATTTCGGTGACGTCAAGCACCTGTGGCCTACTGTGCAGGTGCTTCTCCCATACCTACACATGCTCGTATCGCTGGTTCATGGTAGAACAGCTTGAATTTCCTGGCAAATTTCAGCAGATTCCGACGTCACTTTCAGGGAAACGTAATATTTCAAGTGTGGACGACAAGATTTTAATTACTAACATGCGTAGACTTTACCATAGCCGAAAAACTTATGCTTAGAACAGAAAACGCTTAGCACAACTCTCTTGCAAAGATCAATGGCAGATGGTCTACAGTTCTGGAGGCGGAGATTGTATTTATTTGTAGGTTGCAACAGACTGTATTGCTGCTTTATTAACCGTATTGCGCCTATCTTTGACGTCTGAAGCTGTGCCAGCGCATACTTGCACTTCCGCTGTTTCCGGTAGGATGTTTCTATGCCGGTTACTTCCGTCGTAGCATCCAATGTTGTCCCCGCACTTGCTCCGAATGAGCACGAGCAAGCGTGCTTATCCGTGTTTCCGGAGCGTTCCTAGGTTGTTTCTGTTTTTTTTTTTTTAAATTTTAACCCCTATGTTCTTATAGACTGCCAGTTAGCCCCTATACCACCAAAAAGCTTTCCCCTCGATGTTCGTGGAAATTACTCGGCGGAAATTTCCGGCGGAAACATCATGACGGATTTACGGAACACTACAGCGCAAAAAAAAAAAATACACGACGGACGAAAGGAACACAAACGACGACGACAAGCGCTGAACTTTCAACAACCTTTATTGGAGTCGTTTGTGCTCCTTTCCTCCATCGCGTATTTTTTTGCGCTGTAGTGTTGTGTAAATATGTACCAACAAGCCCAACTCGCCACTTCAATCATGACGGAACTTCGGTTTCCATTGGTCCTACTCTCTAAGAAAAAAAGTCATTGGACTCTTTTTTGTAAGCCATATACTCCTTATATACAGGGTGTCCCAGCTATCACGCAGCATGAATAAAAAAGAAAGAAACGGCGCTACGCAAAGCATCCCTAGTATACATCGTTTCCTATCCACTGGAGTAGCTACTACTATTTCCTTAATGAGGTTTAATTAATTAGTCAATATTATATTTGTAACTCGCGTGCTCACCTAATTATCAAAATGTCAATGAGAGAAGTGAAGGCATGTTCAAATGACATCTCACTATGTTATTTTCAACAACGGACTTATTGCGAGCTCATTTTTCTCAATTTGAAAAGCAACACGTGACTAGACTGTGGCGCGCATCAGAAAGCTGCGCCCTCAAACAGCCTCACTGTGAAGTATCCAGTATAGAGGAAAAAAATATGGATCGCCCTATCTGCCATTCCCCGGCCAAAGCAACGGCTCCTCTATTTTATTCAATGCCAGTGCAAACGCTCGCCCCTCAATGGGAGCCGCCGGTCCGCCTTAGTTCAGGGAGTGGTCGTGATGCGACGCTACAAGTTGGGTAGGGCTGCTTGCGTCACACGTGCGTCCGAGCGCTTTCGCACGGAGATGCGATAGACGCGTTTTCCCTCTTCAATATCATGCGTCTGTCCGATTTGTTCCTTCGTGCTCCTTCTTTGTAGCTCAAAGCAATGACGCCGCCGCCTCACAGCGCTCGTGAGGCACCTCTTAAAGGCAGCGCATGCACTGCAGCGTCGCATTGACGCGTCCCCATTGGTTGCCCGCATAGCGCCACGAACGGAGACGCGCTATCTCAAAACACCGTGTCTCTTACAGAGCCAGCGTGACAGCCATCATAGTGAACACGAGGGATGCAACACGCCGCCCCACGGATCTGCGCACAACTGAACAAAAAATTGCTTCATATGATTTCCGTCGTGAGGCACTGCATCACGGGTGCTCTCCCCCATGAACGCAAAGCACACGCGAAGGCTAGGCGATGGGTGAGAGTAGGAAAGGACTAGAGGGAGGGTGGTGAACGGCTGGAACGGGCGCATTTGGCTGGCATTGATAAAATGGAGGAGGCGTTGGCCAAAGAAACGCGTCGATTTGGTTTTACACAGTCAGGCCGTAATCGGAATAGCGGGATACTGTCGCGTTGTGAACGAGAACTTTCAGCCGTGAGATCTAGATAATGATAGCGGCATACACTCGAGCGGAATGAATCCCTCCAAGATTGCGACGCATGTTGGCGCCCGACCTGTAACGTTGCCAAAGTGTGAAACGCTTGTCTCCGGCAACGGACAAGAGGTGAAGCGGTGGCTTGTGGTAAGCTTACTTGAGGGCGCTGCTTTTTGTTTTTTTTACAGCGAAAGCTGTTATGAGATCACAACAAGGGTCGTTCCTGCACCGTAGTTGTCCGCCGCCGCCGCTGGTGTCCGTAACCAATATCGCATGAAATAAGAAAAAAACTGAATAAATAAAAAACACCTATGACAGAATGGGAATCGAACCCGCGTCTTCTGCGTGGCAACCCAGCACTCTACAAAAAAAAAAAAAAAAACAAACTGAGCTACGCCGCTGCTTGAAACTGCGGTGCAAACTGACCATATGCAGACTTCATGTCGGGTAAGGAATCGCGTTAACGTGTGTTGTAAAGCGTTTTAGAAGAGTAGAGAGTTTTAGTTTGGCGTTTTTACGCTCCGCTCAGCAGCTAAGCGGAGCAGGAACGCGAGTGCGCATGCGCCTTCCGCTACGGCCGTAAGCGGGTTAGCGGAGCGAGGCCCACGCTCCGCTTACGGGCAGCCTAAGCGGAGCGCGGAGCGTCGCTGCCGTTATCGCAAGCGGAAGGGGGACGAGCGCGCGCCCTCTCTCGTGCGTGCAGCTTCAATGGTTTCAATGGTGAAGACAAAAACGGCGCCACGGCACTCGCGTCAAAAGAGCAAACAAAACAAGGACGGGTTGCAATGGATCTGGACCGCAACCTTGCTGGCTTTCGGGTGGCTATTATCAAGTCAGTGCTTGCTTCTCTGTAAAGAAAATATACACTGCCAACATATTTAAAGCGCACTTCTGAATACGTCGTGAACAAATAAATTCATACGTTCTCATTTCGGTTTGTAAATGCGACTAAATGTTTTTCTCTTTTTCTTTAGCGACGCTGAACATCACCAGAGGGCGGCGTAGCTGCTGAGGATCCGCTACGCTAGTAACGCTGCCGACAACGCACAACTAAAATGAGAAAATCATCCGCCGCTCCGCTGCGGCTTAGCGGGCCAACTCGGAGCGGAGCGGGCCGTAAAAACGCCAAACTAAAACTCTCTAGTAAAGTAAGAACCAGGCGTCACGCAATGCGAATTGCGTAACGAGTGGGGCGTTGAATGCTCCAACCCATTACAAAAGCCTCAGGCAAAATTCTTCATCTTCGTCAGCCACAGCGTCAACAAAGTGCACATAATGCGTTACAAGAGTGTAGCGGGTACTGCGCTTTTCTGAAGAATGACGAATAATGGCATAGTAGACGCTTCCCCTCTACACAAAAATTATGATGATTTATGGCGTAGTGGGTACCATGCAAGTGCGCTTGTAGTAGTTGCCCCAAGAGTGTTTTAAAAAGGCTCTAAAAAGGCCGCTCTCCCAGCTTTCGCTGTAGCTGTGCTGCGCGTTCCGCACAGGCCTGGCAGTTTTTTTTTTTTCCGGGTGGGTGCATAGTCACGTGTTATTTTTTATATTTCGCGGGCTTTCTTCATCAGCCGGGAAAAATGAGCGCGCGATTCTACATTGTTGAAAATAGCGCAGTTAAATGTCATTTGAACATACCCACATATGCCTCAATGACATTTTGATAATTTGGTGAGTAGGTACTTGATGATTTAGAAATATAATTATGACTAATTAATTAAACCTCATTAACGAAAATATTAGTGGCGGCACCGGCTACCGCAGTCTACTCGAATAATATATACTAGGTTTGCTTCGCCTAACGTCGTTCCTCTTTTTTAAAAATCATGCTGCGTGATAGCTGAGACATTAACTCCCTTTTCTTTGGTAGTGGGACGCAAGACTCTCCAAAAGAAAGTTAACGAGTCTTTTTTAAGGAAAGTTGTGCATGCGGGAGTTACATATGCTCAAGAAAAAAAAAACAGTCAAATGACTCTTAATAATGATAATATCTGGGGTTTTACGTCCCAAAACCACGACATCATTATGAGAGACGCCGTAGTGGAGGGCTCCGGAAGTTTTGAGCATCTAGTGTTCTTTAAAGGGCCCGTCAACAACCCCGAGGTACAAAAATTGTTATAGAGAGAAATATGTACACTTTTGCTATGTGAACCTGCTGCCGCAAGAATTTTGCGAATACGCACAATAATAAGGAAGTTACAGGGGTTAGAACGTCCGTTTCAGGTGCTTTCAAATTTTCGCGCGGCCTCGCCACCCTTTTCCGCTGTAGAAATGGGGAGGCTTAGCCCGTCTTCGTGACTCCGCCCACTTCGGCAACGTGACACGACGTCAGTGATACGTCATCGGCGCGCAGCCAACGACCGAGCAGGGCTTCCCCCCACATGAGCACGTGTCAGCTGCGCAGGGAGGAAGCGCGATGCGAAGAGACGACCCTTTCCCCTAGCGGTAAAGTAGCGAGACGTCTCTTTATCTCGGAGGCTTTCGTTCTGGCAATACCGCTTCTCGCGGTAGTCTCGGGCTCTACAAAACGGCAGAGGGCAGCACAGGAAAATGAAAATGCGTACTGCGCGGCCGAAACTACATCACCCTAGGGCCAAGGCGCTGTTTCGTAGGGCAAAAGACCAATCGAAGAGCTCAGTGCCACGTCAGGTCGGCGATCGCCGACTTGACGTCACTGCGCGTACAAGGAGGATGGGTCAGGTGTAGCAAAGCAGCGCGGGAATTGTTTTTCGAAATGGAGGGTCTGCGCGGCGCGCAGCGCTGTAATATTCGGGAAACGTGGTCGCCGCGGTCTACTGTAAGAATTAGCGAGCTTGTTTGGGGGGGTGTTAAAAAAAAAGTAGGAGCCTGTTGACGGGCCCTTAAAACGTGCGCTGACATCACACAGCACACGGGCCTCTAGCATTTCTCCTCCGCCGAAATGCGACCGCCGCAGTCGGGATCGAACCTGCGACCAGTCAAATGACTCGTTTTTATCTTCTGATATTGTTTAGGAGCAGAAGGAGAGGAGGTGGTGGGTTGGGGCTACGTAACCACATTAGTTTGGAGGACCTTTAACCTTACTGTGTGCAGCATCACTGTGAGGCGCTGCGCCGTGCTCCCGACCGGGCTGCAGAAATTAGGCGCCTTTTCCTTCTTCGAACCACAACCACCATCACTGTGACTCCAGCTCAACGGGAAGCACAGGCGTTGAAGAGTCCCACCCTTTTACGTATGTTTGAAACGAAGCCCTATAGAACTTACGGGAGCAGCAATGGTGGTTTATGGAATTGCATCTTCGATGGGTTTGGCTTAGCGCGAGTAGACGACTGGAATGAAAGAACATACACGGAGGCATGCCATGCATGTTTGTTCTTATGTGTCTCTTTTTTCATTCAGCGAGGTCGACAACTGGGCTTGTTGATACGGCTCCAGTTTCTATGCCGCGCACTGCGAGGTTTCCGATTTCCTGCCGACATTTCACAAAACGACAGTTCTATAAGCTCAAAGACTTCACGGTGCATGAAATGATGAAAGCCTTAGTGATTAAGACTACTGGTGATAGCTACGTTAGCTCTCGTTCATTTGCATTACAGTAGTCCGAAACAAAATCGGTTTCCTGGAGGCCGGGTACTTATAGTCTTGGTTGTTGCATCTGTGTGAACATTTTCCGATCATGTTTTGTCATTCTTATGTACTACCTCAGTGAGCAAGATGTTGGGGTTCTTTAGCCAACCATTTTGTTTTTTCTTGCCGTTTCTCAAGTTGACAAAATTGTTATGCTGCGGCAACTGCGCATTTGGTTTCACTTCAACTTCTTTTCGTATTTTGTTCCAATACACCTTTCATTCGCGAGTAACCATTGTGGTGTCCTTCTAACTTCGTGTGTGTTATTTGCGCTACTTCAATCTAAAATGAATTGTTTTGTCCTGACGCTACGGAAAACGTTGCAGCTTACTGCAGAATTGGGTACCTAATAGTCAATCATTAGTTTATGGCTGAGTTTCATGACTTCTCTTTAATTTATCAAAGGCGAGTGGTCTGTACAATAATTTAATTCTCTCTCTTGCTGATCAATGCAGACGCCGCCATCGACACCAGCTGATGATGACCAGGGTGCACTGATGCACGCCACAGCCGCTTTGTACGCGAGCTGTTTGCGGAGTGGCAACAATGGAGGAGACTGTCTGGTACAACCACAGGCCCTGTACCGTGCTCTCTGTGCCGAGGGAGCACGAACACTTCTCATACTCAGGGATGCCCAAGGTACGATCTCATTTACACGTGAGTGGCTTGAAGGTAGAATTTTCCCTTACCTTAAAGAATTTAAAGCCACCGAAACAACTTGTCGTAGTAGATAAATATTGTCGTTGAAGAACCCGTTTCGACAAGTGGTCCTGCATTCTTCAAGGTAGCAGCTGAATACTACAGCGCGTGTTCTAAGCGCTAAGGTGAACCGTCGCTGCCTCGAAAAGTCGACACGATTTGCCGAAGCATTGGCCCCAGTGATACCACCTGTTGAGGATTATCCATTTGCTCAATCCTCCACTTTCTGAAGTTCTGCCTCGTTTCGATCGTCAGTTAATTGATGCATATGACAGCTGCGCGCCGCCGTATGCCTCCTCATGATTCAATCACGACGTTATCACTGAGCACAAATTCAGGCATTACAAGACCACCTGTTGGTGCGGAAGTAACCAACGTCAAAAGTCAGTCGGTGTGTAATCGTCTATAGCCACGCGGCAGTTAGGCGCGAGTGATTGGAGGATTTGTCTGTAAGCATTAACGCTCATTTTAACACGAAAGTGTTTTATGCCTGGGTCCACACAGACTACAGTGACGTATTTCCGTCACGGAAACCACGTCGCAAAAAAATGCACACAATCAGATTGCGAAAAGTTCCGTGACGGGAGTCGAATCGATGACCTCTCGGTCCGCGACAACGGATGCCGAGCACGCTATCAGTTGCGCCACGGACACATTCCCTGGAGTCTTCACAAACGTGCCTTTTATATCTCACACTTCGCTGTCGCAGTGCTCTTGCTCGGAGGGGTGTTATCGGCGTCTCGGAGCGATAGAGTGAAGTAATGCATCATGACAGTGGCCTCCGCAATCAGCTCCCGCAACGCGCGTCGTTGCCACGCGTCCGTCCCACGCGGCGCGCTTTCAGTACAAGTGCTATTTTGTCAACGCCTTAACACACGGCGAGGTGGCGACCTCAGCCCAAGCCTTGGCCCGCTCATATCATTCATTCATATTAAAAATTAAGGCAGCTTCGAAATAGTGGAGCCAAGCCTGAAGGAAGTATGGGGCTGGGCAGCCTTCTTTGTTTCTTTTCGGTTTTCTCTTTTTTCCCCGTCTCTTTCTTTTTTGTATATTACGGTTTTTTTCTTTTTCCACTCTATTTCTATTTATTTCTATTTTCCTTCCAATTTTTTCCTTTTCTTTCTCTCTATTTCTATTTCTCGCTTGCTTCCTCTTTTTTCAATTTTTTGTACGCGGTTTTATTCAAAGTGCTCCGCACTAAATATCATCATGAAGGCGCTCGAAGAACAAGACGAAGAAAGCTTCTCTATGTCGCAAGCGCACGCTCAGATGGCTACGCTATATGTGATTTCGCCTGCGTTACGCCAAGTGACGACGAAAGCATACGACAGCATACGACAGCCGGGCCCCCTAAAGTGCTACGCACTTAATATAGTTCGGTGACGCGTGCCTGCCTCGCTTGCATGGAGCTCGCCTGGCGAAAACATCGCGTTGCCCGCTTACGCTCACCCCGAGAAAAATCGCAGACGGGCTAGAGAGAACACACGACGCGTGTTGCGTTTCTCTCTAGTCGAGCCGTCGTATTCAATAACTAACATGCCGCGGGATGGCGACCTTAGCCCAAATTCTGCGGCCAATGAGAGACATTTTCTAGCTATCACACCGCTTTCGCTGATTACGCTCTCACCGTTAACTACTACAGCTACCACTAAGGTTTGTTTAATCATTTATCATGGACGTTAGTCGTCGGGATGGAGATGTACCATCAAGCGTCAACGTGGGTCCATGCACGTTTAGCGGTGCTATAGCAGCCAAGCATCAACAGACATTGTGCAATCTCTCTTATATTGATGTAAAGTAAACATTCAACTACCTTTGCAAGGACACATTTTACTTTCATGTTATACCGATTGCTGTGACGGAGGGATCAAACATGTCTCTTTTTTTGGCTTTGCCTACGCTCTTGTTGCAGAGATCGTACACGAATGGGAGACCAGTGGCCGCGACCGGACGCTCAGCAGCCCCGAGCTCTCACCTGTTGGACAGAATGGCTCCACGGCCACAGGTTAGCATCCTTCAGTGGTACAGCGCCACTTCAGGAGATGAACGTGCTTTCTTCTGTTACGCGGTGATACACCTAACGGCTACCAATACAAAGCTCTGAATTATATGGTCATCGAAGTGCACCCGAGAAATTCTTCCGGCGTAAGCACCTTCGAATAATCTTGCGTTGGGTGTGCGCAAAGCATTTGTATATCACACCAGTATTTGGACTTATTTATCAAAGTAGGTACAAAACACGACACAGTAGTTTCATAGCAATACAAAATTTCATGTGAACAGGACAACCAAAAAAAAAAAAAAATTGGCCGCGTATCTGCGTGCTTCGCTGCAAATGTCGTCGAAAGACGATAGTCTTGTGCCGACTGCACTGCATGAGCGGCATGAGTACCACAATTTAATAGCTGGGCTAGCCGCTGGGCTCGTTTTTCGGACGTTTTCCGGGCGCGCTTAGACGGACGCCGGCGTTTCTCCGCTGAAATATGGTCGTCGGTCTCTTCTCTGCGTTCTCTGATCATGTCTTGTAGAGTGGGTCGTATTTCATCAAGCGGCCATATATGTTTTGCCTTGCCTGAGACAGCGCTCTTCTACGATGAATCAGCCGCATCTGGCTGGCATTGATAAAACAGAAGAGGACGCCATCTACAGCGCTACCGGGGAACATCGGCTTGTGTTGATGTTCCCCGGTAGCGCTGTAGATGGCGCTACCGTGTAGACCACAGCCAGCCACAGCGTCGAAGTTAAATCACTGGGCGGAGACTTGTTTTGTACACAGCAGCGCCGCGTAATAAACACTAGGATCTTTATAATTACGTATCTATAGATTTTGTTTTAAAGGAACACTGTGAATAGTACTAAGGTATTGATGTTGTGCCTCAGGTATGCGTAATATTTGATTTTTAATTGCCCACGCTCACCCGTATGAACACTTGCTTCTTGGTCAAGATTGGAGGTCGTAAGGCAGGTGGTTAAAGTTTCGCCAGCTAGCTGAATCGTGTGACGTGCCGACAGACAGACCAAAATTTTTCTGTTTAGGTATCCCAAGAAAGACTAGCGTCTTTAAAAGAAAAGAATTGTGGCAGCTTCGCACTACTGGTGCGAACCACGAAGGATGAGCGCAGCTGTGTCGCCTTCCTTGTTTTTCTTTATTGTTACTTCCGTTTTGTCGAGTCTGTTTCTTTCTATATTTTCTCTCTCTTTCTCTGTCTGTTTATCTTTCCTTCTTTCTATCTCTCTCTTTCTCTCTCTCTTCTTCTTTCTCAATTTTACGTTGTTTCTCGCTATTTCTCAATTTCTTTCTCTTTCGGTGTTGCTTTATATTTTGTCTATCTCTTTTCCGTGTCGGTTTCTTTCTGTGACTTCCTCTGTCTTTCTCTTGATTCATATCGCTTTCTTGCTTTCTCGGGCTTTTCTCTCTCTCTTTCTATTTTCTCTTTCCTTAATACTCTTTTCTTCACGTGTTTCCCGCGCTCCACCTCCGAGGAGAGCTTTCGTTTAACATTCGCACCTGCTGTACTCAGCTGTGGGTTTTGTGAAATTCCTCTGGCGCGTACCCACGTGTGGTTTTTTTGCAACACCGCACAAGCTTCAGCGAGCTACAACAGCTTGGCTGGTAAAAAGGCCTGACAGGACGACTTGGTCGGTGTCCTTGAGCTTTCCTGTCATGGCTACGGCAGCCGGTAGCGGAGGACAAGTACGGCATCAAAACGGCTGCTGTTGGGCTCTCATGCAAGCTTTCGCTGTAAAAAAAGCATGTCTTGCTGAAATTATGCGCAATCGCCATGTGTAAAATTTCCACAGCATATTGCTTTCTCTGATAAGTTTACATAAGCGTTCCCTTCACGCTTTTATTTTTCTCGCAGAGATCAACAACAACCCGACGGAGTCGGGGTCCAAGGCCCAAACTCCGGTGTCCGCGACAAAGCCGTGGCAGAGGATCGTGCCGCTGGACCGGACGGCATCAGAGAGCGATCATCGCACGCAGTCAGGAACCGAGGAGGAGGAAGTCGTGCCAGAGAGTGAAGGTGGCGGTCGTGGTGCTGACAATGACGGCGAGCGTGACGACCGCGTGTGGATCGCCTGGTCTTCAAGGCGAGTCATATTCTGTGGATGTGCACCTAGATGATCGAAATTTCCCGAGCCTTCCATTACGGCGTGCCTCATAATCATAGCGTGGTTTTGGCGCGTCAAACTCCAGGTATTGTTATTATTTTCTTCTTCTTCTAATAATAATAATAATATTAATAATAATAATAATAATAATAGTAATAATAATAATAATAATAATAATAATAATAATAATAATTATTATTATTATTATTATTATTATTATTATTATTATAGAGTGGCATCAGCACCGAGTAACACTATTTGTTTCTTTTCGAAGCACTTACCTCCGGTTACCCAAATATTCAGACAAAAACCTAAAAATAAACCTGGTCGTTCTCAACGATTCTAGTTCAAGCTAGATGTATATTGAATGCATATGATAACGAAGCATAAGTTTACTTAAGGTAAGGCCCAAGTAACTGTGAGAATAATTAACTAAAATGAACTGAGTGAGTTCATGGAACAAGCCACTGGTTTTCTTGCGAGAAGCTGGTGTGTTGCGACACCTGGAGGAGCATATGTCAATCACGCGCTTCCTTCTATGTTGCCTCTGAGATCCGCCCCGGTAGAGCGACGACACACGAAGTTAACCCAAGGAGTACACCAGGGCACCAGCTCTCTAACCACCTGAAGAAGGTTGCGGAAAAGTGTGGCGTACGCGTCGTTTTTACGGCGCCGAATAAGCTCGCACGCATGTGTGCCGCGGCGAACAGGCAAAGCCAAGACAGGCCACGTTAAGTGAGCCGTGCCACCAGTTTTATCCAGTGCAGAACGGCAGTGGTGTTCAGGATTCCGCTGTCCTGAGGTCGTTCTTACGTCGGCCAAACTGGCCGGGGTATAAACGTAAGGTTACGGGAGCACCGAGTGGCAGTGCAGGCGCTGACAGCGGGTGGACACCTTGCGGACTATTGGAGGAGATAACGTCGTGTCGCCCGCACTGCGAAAAAACCTCAGCGCTGCGCAG
>JALIZH010015907.1:0-40000 GCA_030522465.1 Rhipicephalus appendiculatus | reverse complement strand
ACCGATAAAATTGCACTACTAGTGATGAACCATTAGAAGTTATCAGGGGAACAATGGCGTGCTACAAGAAAGAGCACCCCAGAGCAAATTGGGCTAAAAATGATCACTGCAAAAAAAATTGAAGAAAACGAAAATGGTGCTTAGGATACTTTGATATCTGGTACAAATAAAGCTTATTGCCAGTGGATAAAAGAACTGAATAAATAATGAGAAAATCAAATGCTGATATTGTGGACAATGATGAACAAATCATCGATAACTGGATGGTCGTGGGTGCGAAAATCTGTTTGCGAGTGCAACTGAAAGGAATGCGAAGCTTTATGAAAACGTTAATTAGAAATTAAAATAAATGAAGCAATACTACTTATCCAAAGAAACTGCACTACATCTCAGAGCGAATTGATGATGATTGCCAAATCCTGGCACACCCTGTGAAGACAAACGTGCGAACCAACTTATTTTTTATCCGAGAAATTAACTACTCGAACAGGCTGATCTAAATGTAATAATATCTTGGGTTTTATGTCCCAAAATAACGATATGATTATGAGGGACACCGTAGTGGAGGGCTTTGATGATCTGGTGTTCTTTGATTTGATCATCTTGTGTTCTTTAACGTGCACTGACATCGCTGAGTACGAGGGCCTCTACTATTTCGCCTCCATCGAAATGCGACCGCCGCGGCCGGGATCGAACGTATGATCTTCGGGTCAGCATTACAGCACCATAACCGCTACAGCACCGTGGCAGACCTGACCGAAAAACGAGTGCACAGTGTGGACGAAGATGTTATTTCATTTCTTATTGCCATCCCGCCCCGCTGTAACGCCTTTGTGCGCTGCTGGGCTAATTGATGACTGAACAGTAAGTATAAAATAAAGAAAACATAGTGCTGCATCGTTACTGAAGCCAGGTAAGCACGTCTTAAAGTGACGCGCTGTTGTAGAAAATTTTCAGCTGCAGATAAACTAGGTGTTCTAGCACAGAGCCACGCCATTGCCTGAAACTGATGCGGCAAAAAACGCTATATAGTTGTCATGTATGGGTGTCAGTCTTCTTAGCGCATGCAAAAATGCGTGGCCGAGTCGTAAAATCGCGCCATCCATCAAAAGATGCGTCAAACTTCGTAACAAAGTCGACAGTTGGGCTAGTTGGTATGGTTCCATATTAGCGTTCGTAGTGTCCTCTTCTTGTCCTGTCTGTTGCGCTTTAAATAAGATGAAAGTTCGTAACACCCTAGTTCGTATAGGGGGGCCCTTCACTAGTTCGCAGAAGAAAGAATTATGGCGTTGTACTTGCAGCGGGCATTCTGGGATAGCTTGAAACGGCCAATGCTACGCGCATGGACATTCGTTTGCTTACGGCATGGTTGAGACATGAACCGAGAACCGAAGCTAGGCGATGCGCATGGAGCGCGTTCTACTCTTAGAGGATGCTTGAAGTTCAAGCATCCTCCAAGATCTTTTATGCAAAACCGGTGGTTTGACCAGTACGTACACGTGACGCTGTACGAGTTCATCATCTTCACTGCACATGAAGCACACATATACTGTTCACCAATTAAGGAGAGTACCGAGAAATGTCTTTATGACACAGGCACGCATGTCTATGCATGGGCTGAGACACGGTGCAGAGATTCGGACTGGGAGCACGCGGAATTCATTATCTATGAAAACTGAGGCCAAGCAAACTCTTGCGATGTAGTTGCTGGACAAAATGACGCACATGTAAATTTTACTTTGGTAGCTGCTCTAGCAATGCCAGTGACTTATTGATTTCGTTTCGCCTTCTTCGTCAGAGGTTCGGCCGCAATCTTAATTTATTTCTGTGAGCCTCCTTCTAATCCCACATGGAATGCGAGAAACTCAACAAGAGCTAATCCGATTAAGTGGCGTAAGTGGAGGGTTTATAATAAGCTCAAGGATTACGAGTCATTTAGAGCCGGCAGCCGCTACATATACCGCAACGTACACGTTATCATGGTTACGTGCAAGACTCCTTAAGCCTAGCTAAAGCCTGTCCGTAGTACTCGTATTTGTATTCGTCTTAAATCTCAGTCAGTACTAATGTAAATGATGCCGCTGAGATGTGAACCATACTCTTACTGTTTGTGTTTGGGCGCAAACGTAGATGTGCAAGCAGCTTAGAGTGAAATAATTCTGTATAACGTGCACTCTGAGATCGAGTGGCCAGTATCGGATGGCAAGCTCTTGGACTGCTAGTTTTGGATTGCGAGTGCAAGCTCTGCTAAAACGGTCGGAACTTGCACTCGGCTAAGTCGTTTTTGCAGGAAAACGCAATGTGCAGTTTAATGCAGCCTGAACGGGGGGCAATAAAATTACCTTTCATATGCCAAAGGGGACAAGAGCAAAGGCGTTCGTGGTACCGATTTTTCGAGAGGAAAGACAGCTCCTCTATATTGATCAGCTAGATTCGTATCCGCACATCATGACTAGTCGTTACCTAAATAACAACTCTTTGTTCTATTTCACATTCGTCACAGCAGTAGGTATGTCTCTCGCTTCTCCGAATGCCTTGCCTTTCCACGCTACGAGCCGCGCTTGCGTGTGCAAAACCTTCAGCGATAGTGGGTTATACTGGGCAATCTCAAACTTCACTATGTTGTCGAATCCATCATATTGTCAGGTTTTGTCGGCTCGCACAGCTGCTACAAACGACTTAACTGGCTTAAAGATGTGGTCATCAGAGTATTGCATCTTACCGGTACTTACCTACGGAGCAGAAACCTGGACACTTACAAAGAGGGTTCAACTTAAATTGAGGACGACGCAGCGAGCGATGGAAAGGAAAATGATAGGTGTAACCTTTAGAGACAGGAAGAGAGCAGAGTGGGTCAGGGAACAAACGGGGGGTTAAGGATATCAGTTGAAATCAAGAAGAAGAAATGGACATGGCCCAGACATGTAGCACGTCGGCAGGATAACCGCTGATCATTAAGGGTAACTGACTGGATTCCAAGAGAAGGCAAACGCGTGAGAGGGAGACAGAAAATTAGGTGGGCAGATTAGATTAAGATGTTTGCAGGTATAACGTGGTAGCAGAAAGCACAGGACCGGGTTGATTAGCGGAACATGGGAGAGGCATTTGCCCTCCAGTGGGCGTAGTCAGGCTGATGATGATGATGATGATGATCAGAGTATTTGACAGCATGGCACCAATTGACGACACCTAGAACAGTTCCCTTGGACAGCAGCGCAGTGCCAGCACTGGTGTCTCTCGACTGTCCATTTGACTTACTTCGCAACAGCAAATAAGTTTGTTGAATAATATGTGAGGTCCTTGACGATGAGGATGACTTGCACAGCGCGCTTTGTTTATTCTCTTGCACTGTCCTTTTGGCAGTGAAATGGAGGAGGAAGAGGAGGAGACGGAAGAAGAAGGTCTGCAGCGGTTCCTTCGCGCCGTGGCCTCGAGGCGGCGTGAGAGAGCCCGCGCACTCGCCTCCTGGAGCCTGGCTCCAAGACACGTTGGTCCCGAGCACCGTCTCATCGGATGCGCCACGTTCATCAAGAACTACAGGTGAGATGACGTGATGACGCCCGGTAGGGGGAGTAGCGCGCAGCAAGGAGGCCCGGAAACACTGTTTAACGAAGTTGTGAAACTATTTCATGTGATTCAGTTTTACTCTGATATATCGATCAGGGACAGAGGCGGTCGTGAAAGCACAAAAAAAGAAAAGAAAAAAAATACCCCAAGGGACAGCAATTTAAATAGAACCTGAGTGCACAATATTGAGCTTAGAAGTGCTTCCACTGGGGCTAGTTGGTATGGCATTGTGAAGTGAAACGATGCGCTGCATAGATGAAACGAGACAAAATGACACAGGAACACGAAACGGACAAGGACCTTGCGCTCGTTTCATCTATGCAACGCATCGTTTCGCTTCACAATATTGAGCTGTTGCCTTACGGAACAGTTCTTATACGCGTTCATGTCCGCAGTGTCAGCGGAGAGGTTACTCCAGTCGCGGGAGTCATGTGGCAAAAAATCATTGATTGTTCGTCGTAGGCATGATTGAGAGGCTAATGTACCTCTTTCGGGAGAGGCGGATTTCACGTTGCGCGTAACTTAGACAAAGCCTACATAAGGCTTCGGAACAGATATGTTTGATGCGCGTGGTTCAAAACAGTAATGGGGTCAAGTGAATTCTGATGTACTTGTAGGAAGGCGCTGGGCCAATAGCGCCAGAGTAGATGTGACGGGAATGTTTGTTAACTGCGTTCTTTGCTACTATTTCTTTGCACTAACCTAAATTTACAAGCATTTGCCATTTCTAGCCCCGTGAAGCTATGGTAAAAATATGGCCTTGCAAGGTAACAGTCGTCAGCGTAAAAAAAAAATGGATCAACATATTACACAGTCATTTGCTAAAAGACGTAGGCGAGACTTCATGTCTTCAGGAAAAAACATTAATGGCGCAAACAATACGGGGACAAAGTGAAGAACGGACAGACATGGGCGCCAACTTCCAACTGTTTATTCTCCGAAACCACACCGATTTATAAAGGCTGTCAAACTGGGTAATCTCGCTACAAAGATACACACATGGCAACACAAGCAAATCATCCTGAGCCACTAAACCAGTGGCTAGGCATGCGCCGGAAACCACTGACCGAATTGTAAAAAAAAAACACATGCCGTTGCCCATAACACGGGTCAACCCATATTTAGAGCAAAAAACGGCAGCGCACAATCTAAACCTCACATCAAGAAAGGCTATCTTTCAAAAATGCCAGCTCGTTCTGGCTCAGATCTAGTGATGGGGCACTGACGCACTGGCTCCCTGCCCTATTAATCGGGTATGCCTCAATCGTCTCCCCTTTCTGTGCGGTTGTTGGCCCTCCTGAGAAACGCAGTTTGGCTGAAGCGTGGCGCACAACCACAGCGCTTGCAGTGGTCTGCCAAGTGCCCGCCCGTGTTGCTGCTGACCGCCAAGCGGTGCTCCCTCGCACGTTCGTTGAAACATCGTCCCGTTTGGCCGATGTACACCCTACCGCAGCTTAGGGGAATACTGTACACAACATTGCTGACACACTCAGTGTATCGCGTGGCGTGCTTCTTGGTGCAAGCAGTGGGCTGTCTATTCGCCATCAGAGGGCAAATTCTGGCCAGTTTGCAGGGAGCAGAAAAAACAATGCGTACTCTATGTCTGGCTGCGATCTTCTTTATGTTGTGCGAAAGCCGGTGTACGTAAGGGATCACGTGCGTGCTCAGTTTCTCTTTCAGGCTCCTGCACTTTGTTACTGCGTTTCAACTTCTGCAAGAGGCTTTCGCACACACCCGTGATAACGGAGGGAGGAAAACGAGCATCTCTCAGTCTATTAATCTGATTATTAAACCCCGTAACAAGACGGTGCTCGCATGACTTCAATAGGGCTGAATTGAGGCACGTGTTAGCTATTCCTCTTTTGATAAGCTTCGAGTGTGCGCTGTCATACGGCAATAGGCTCTTCTTAGTTCTAGGGTTATACATCCAGCATAGGTGGTCCTTGGTAAAAGTAAGCTTAATATCCAGAAATTGAATGGAATTGTCCTGAGGCAATTCCGAAGTGAATTCAAGTCCGCCAGATTCCGTTAAAAAGGTGCTACTTAGTTCCGCGACGGCAGCGTCAAGGCCAGAGTCAGGTATACTTAAAAACACAAGATAGTCGTCGACATATCTGTAAATCTTAACAACAATGCTATGGTCGGTTTTGGCATGTATGCGTTTGTCAATGGATGAAAGAAAGATGTCGCACAAAACCGGGGCCACAGATGAACCGATACAGATGCCGTCTTTCTGGACATAATAAGAACCGTTAAAACACAAGATGGTGGACTGCAAATAAAATCGTAATAGCTCTAAAAATTGATCCGTATTCATCCCAGCATAGTTCTGGAAGTCCACTTCACCTGAACACTCGATGGAATCGCGAACTGCGTCAAACAGGCCACCCTGCGGCACAGAATAAATTAAGTCCTGCACATCAAAAGAAAAGGCTGTCCTGGCGGTTGCCAACTTGGATTGCGCCAGATCTTGTACAAGGACTGTCGAACTGCGCAACAAGAATGGGTCTTGCACGTCTAACTTGCCGAGGCATCGTTGCAGATAACAGCTGACCTCATCCTGCCACGTGCCCTTCTCGGAGACGATCACTCTCAGCGGGCACTCCGCCTTGTGTGTCTTGCCGGTGAAAAAGACATCAAGGCAATCTTTTACAGACTTGCTTACTTCTTTTTGGAGATGCTTCAAATTTCTGTCCTTTAGCAAGCGTACGGCCAAAGATGTTTGCTTCTTAGGCAAGGCGTTTGGCGGTTTAAAGTTCTTCCGAATCGCCTCTTGGGCTTTCGCATTAAACATTCCCTTTGGCATCAAGACAAACCCTCCTTCCTTGTCCGCTTCAACAACAGCAAGACCTTCTTTTAAACACTTGACAATTTTCTTAATCGGAGGTTTCTTTTGTGGCTTGTCACTCACCGTGCGTAGTAGGCAGTCAACTCCTTCAGCAATGGCCCGTTCCCGATCTGGCTCGCGCACGTGACCTGCAACATCCCGGACCATGGCTACAAGTTGCGACCTCGTCGCGCAAGGCTGGTAGCTGTATTTCGGGCCTTTTTCCAACGCCTGTTGAACGTCGCGCGGAACATAAGCACCTCCGAGGAAGGTTACGGAAGACGTGCCTGCAGCTGCCCGCTCTCGACGTGGGAGACAGAGGCGGGTTCGCTGCCACAGGAATTCCGTGCTCTGCGCCGCCATCTTCTGGAATTCCCTGAGGCTTCCTCCGTTGCCGTACCGCTCAACAAGTATCCTCAGCCAGTCCTGGTATAATGTTTCAACGAACGTGCGAGGGAGCACCGCTTGGCGGTCAGCAGCAACACGGGCGGGCACTTGGCAGACCACTGCAAGCGCTGTGGGTGTGAGCCACGCTTCAGCCAAACTGCGTTTCTCAGGAGGGCCAACAACCGCACAGAAAGGGAGACGATTGAGGCATACCTGATTTATAGGGCGGGGAGCCAGTGCGTCAGTGCCCCATCACTAGATCTGAGCCAGAACGAGCTGGCATTTTTGAAAGATAGCCTTTCTTGATGTGAGGTTTAGAGTGTGCGCTGCCGTTTTTTGCTCTAAATATGGGTTGACCCGTGTTATGGGCAACGGCATGTGTTTTTTTTTACAATTCGGTCAGTGGTTTCCGGCGCATGCCTAGCCACTGGTTTAGTGGCTCAGGATGATTTGCTTGTGTTGCCATGTGTGTATCATTGTAGCGAGATTACCCAGTTTGACAGCCTTTATAAATCGGCGTGGTTTCGGAGAATAAACAGTTGGAAGTTGGCGCCCATGTCTGTCCGTTCTTCACTTTGTCCCCGTATTGTTTGCGCCATTAATGTTTTTTCCTGAAGTATGAACCAACTAGCTCAGCAACAAGCCCTGTTGAGACTTAATGCTAGTAACAAGGAACCTACTGTTAGTAGGAAGGTTGTTTGTGCAAATTAGAAATAACGGTGAAATATAAGCGCCATAGGGAACAATGGGTCTTACGTCGCTGAATAAAGACTTGCTAATTTTTCTACTAGGTGAATTAAACCTGGTCTTTCTAAGAATGCCGAAATTGACGAATAATTCCATTACTAATTCCCGCGACAAACTTTTTAATAAACAAACGATTACGAGACAGACGGTCCAGTGCGTTCGAGAAGATGAAATGTATGAAATCAGCTTGGATATTATTGTGGTGACACTGTAGTACACCACGTTACTATTGTTATCATGCCAGTTTGCAGCTATGTAGCTGCTACATTCTGTAGCTGAAATAATTACTGTGAATAACAATTTTCTGGTTGTCGCTTCTACACTCTAGCGGTGCCCTGGTCCCCTCCAGGCTGCATGCTGTCCGCGTTCTTGGCGGGGGAACATTCAGCACCACTTTACATGCGTCGTAAATAAACTTCAATTTAAAACCTTGGTTGCTGGTTTGAGGCGCGTCAGCTGAGCTGGGATGCTAGTGTTTCTGCGACAGGTTTGCGAAGAAGTATTCACATAATGCGAGAAATCAAATCTTCCTAATGCTTCGACCAGGCATCACTGCAAACGAGAACGTTCTAAACCAAATGCACATTCAGACGAGGGTGACTTGAACGACGCTGAAATGGATTGTATGGGTTAATTTTGACTTTTCGGGGCTTTTGGACATGCACCGAAATTTGGATAATAATTTAGCAATTGTTTAGGTTTAACGTCCTAAAACCGCGATATGCTTATGAGAGAGGCCATAGGGGAGGGCTCCGGAAATTTCGACCACTTCGAGTTCTTTAACGCGCACCTAAACCTAAGTACACGAACATTTCGCCTACATCGAAATGCGGCCGCCGCCGCCGGGCTTCGATACCGCGACCTTCGGGCCAGTAGTCAAGCGCCATAACCACCAGACCACCACAGTGGGTCAAAATATAGGTCGACAAGAATTTGCGCATTCCGCATTTAAGGAAGTGAGGCAGCACCGGAACAACAATCAGGCTTGTCACCTTATGTTAAGTGGCAGAACATAACAGGCAATAAGTCGCCGCGGACGATGAACAGGAACAATGTAACAGCACATAGTCAACGAAACCAATCTTACAAGTTTCATAAATATCTAATGAGATACTGTAGCTTTCATGTGCAGCACGGTCATGAAGCCATAAAAAACCGTAACGTTTTTTTTCAGAATTCCAGGAACGAGGGCCTGCTTCCTGTCGCTGCTCGCCGTACGAAAAGGCTTTCGCCAGCATGGCATCGGCAGCTACCTGCTTAAGGTAAGCGCAATGCCATAGTGCAGCCTTTATCGGAAACAAGTGAGTGAAAAGTGTATTGTTGAGGAGGACTTGCAGGACTTCCTTCTTTCTTGTCCGAATCGCTTGAATGCGCCTAATATGGACTAGTGAAGGGTATTCTTTTGCACATGCGTCACTGAAATTGCACTGAAGGAAAATGTCCGGAGCCTTGTTTCTTGTCAACGTGCCGTTTTTGGGCTAGTTGATTAAATGCATCAAAAGGTGTCGTAGCGGTAGCAGACACTGACGAGGAAGACACAATAGTACGACCGCTGTGTCTTTCTCGTTCATGTCTGCTAGCGCTACGACATCTTCTGATGTCTCATTTCTTGGTTTATCAAAAGGTCGTTAGCTGTAAAAGCCACGAAAAAAAAAAATATCAGAAGCCTCATAATCCCGAAGTAAATACTTTGGCAGCGTTTCTGTGAATGAATTTTCCCTTTCTCTCACAAAAAATCTTCATGTAATCATATGTCACATGACAAAAAGTGTTTACATGGGTGTGACGTTCGAACGTTCTAGGACACTCGCTGTAGCTGTGATTCTGCAGCTAATTACGTAGAGTGCTGTAGAAATATTCGACTACCGTGGGTGGATCAGCTCCGCTAGCGTGCTGCCATAGCTGATCTAGTAAGACAGGGCATAGGCAGCTTGTTTAAGTAAGAGAAAAAATTATTTCGCGGTATTCTGGTTTTACGCTACTGTTTGCTGCCTCCCGACTTCGTGACATAGATACAACACTTCGGAAGCGAAACAGCAAAATTGTTTGAAGGAAAGACGCTACCCTAAATTATTCAAAAGCACTCTGAGTATTTTCAGTATTTTTAATACCGTGTTCAGTTCGCAAATTTTTATGTAGGAAAGGAATGTGAAAATAAAAGCCAGACACTGTAGAAAATGCCATGTTCGTAAGACATCGCGCACGAATCCTGTCAAACAGCCGGGGAGAGCATTGACAGAACTTTATTACGTACTACATTTAACGAGCCTAACGAAACCGTGTGGTGCGATTGGATGATAAAACTTTCGAAGTTTAGTAATGATTAACATTTATTATTACCGAATCCGAGAGAGCTGACAAGAATAACATATAAATGGTACTTTTCGATAAAAACAGTGCTTTACTGCCGGCTGGCAGTAAAGCGCTGTTTTTCTGAGCTGGGTTTTGTCAGCGCGACTTAAAACTAGACCAGTGAAGATACAGAAGAAGGCGCGCAACGCGCCCTTGTGCCTTTGTACCTTGTATCTTTCTACATTTTACCTTTCTGTGCTCTTGTGTTAATTCTCTCGTCCACCTTTGTACTCGCGCTGAACACAACTCAGTCAAGACTTCTTACCAAAAAGCCCGCATTGAAAGAGTTGCAGGTGTAGCAATTTTTTATTCCTTTAAAGAGAAAAGAAAGAAAGAATCGCTGCACTTGGTCTCTTGCCGATGCACGTTCCGGCACATTGAGTTGGGGACTTACTCTGTTATGTGGATAGCGCCTTACTGTTACTCTGTACGTCGTGGTAGTTGAACTGCTGTTATGTTAATCATGCTAAGGCAGCACTACACAAGGAATTCACAAGGAACGAGAACAATGCAAGACACGCGCTGTGCTCTCAGCAGTTGAGAGTGCGGAGGGTATGTTTTTATCTCGTTCGTTGTGCAGTCGTTGTCTAGCGCTGCCTTTTCATAATTATGAACGCAAACCAAATTGCTCACTTAACAGTTATCCTGCACTGCTGGTATGTTTTGCCATTTCCTCAAGTATCCAACGGCGCCACATTACGAGCTTGCATGCTGTACCGCGCTCCTCTATTAAGGGGAAAGCCTTAAATGCCTCATCAAACTCGAAATTTGACTGTCGGTGCCACACGGCGTCGGGCACGAATGATGCAATAAATCATCATCACATGATTGCGTCACCATATGACGTAACCATGACGTCAGAGATCGCTAAAATGTGTCATTGCTACATAGGCCAGATTTGCCTGCTGCCGAATGTTAGGCTAAGGGAGCACCACAGCTCCCTAAAATGAGCCCCTCAATCACATCTGCCTCGCGCGCCACTGTCGACAGTGCGGGTGCACTCCCGATCTCAACAAAACCATCGTTCTTTTCCGGCTCCGAAAATAAGATAACGAGAAAAAAAAAAGATTTTCATATCCGCAAAAATGCTCTCACGTGCGTCAGCCAGCCGCCTATTAACCTACTAAACAGCGAAGCGGCTTATCTCGCTAAGTCTTTGGCGCTCAGAATGAAGCAGCGGCTGCCACGCGCACGTTTGGCATGATCTCTATCTTTTCACCACAGTTGTTTCACCGTAGTTTTGTGAACCTCATGCGCAAGAGGTAACTTTTGTTTTGATTTTTATTTAGTTATGGTTTTTATCTATGAGGTGATACTTGTTCATCAGTTGTTATTTCACGCGTGTATTTCGCTGTTGCTGTTGCATCTTGCTGTACGATAAAACCTCGCCACTTTCTGTAAATAAACTCGAGTTTTAAGTGAGCGCTTGTCTTGTCTGGTTCTCCTTGTGTTTTTCGTGTGTTATGCGCTTACAAGTACAGTCCCCCAAATTTTTATCGTGCGCAGCGGCCAACTTTTCGGTCTGCCAGCGCCATATGAGGAAACAAAGTTGCAAAAGCTTGTCTTATGGGCATGTGCTTTGTACGCACGCACTTGTCCTCACCCTTTTTGGAACTTAATTCAGTCATATGGCGAAGATAAATAGGAAAAACTGCCGTTCGTGCACGATAGTTAAACATTTGAGCGGCTGTATACTTTCATGGAACGCGTTAGGTGCAGACAGCTTTTGAAGGGTGGCGCAGCAGGATCAGTACATCGTCTGGGAAGGAAAAGACAATGACTTTTGCCTTTGAGTCGTCTCAATTGAATGCATAAGAGACCTTGCGAGTGTTTTGACTATCACACGGACGCTGCATGGGTGGCGTACTTTATTCTGTGCGCAGCAAATGAAGAGCCCGTCGGTGGTGGGACCCTACGATGCCCTGCTTGTGCGGGCGCCAACCGTTAGCAGGCGGTTCTTCATCAAGCACGGCTTCACCGACGACATCGTTCTCAGCAGCCGCTTCAGGTATGTGCCGATGGCAGCATACAGTGAGATTTTGTTATTATTCAATTATTATATTATTTAATTACTGTACTAATGATTGAATAATGGAATAAATAATAGATATTTAATTCGTTCAAGGCAGCTTTATTTCAAGCGAAAATGTCTTTAAATAAGCTCTAATAAAGAAAGCGCTTCTTAAGCTAATTAGGTGTCTTTTCGCGATACCAGATCGTCACTTCTATCACGAGAAGACGCGTGCTAAGCGAGCGAATCGCATTGAACATTGGTGCACAGGGTTACAGAGCTTATGTAAATCTTGAACGGTAAAATGAATCACATTGAACAGTCGGGGTGCCAAAGGCTTGAGGTAGTAAGGAAGGAAGGAGGAAAGAAGTGGGAAGAGGGGCACGCAGGGGAAATAAGGAATGAAAGATAATTGTTGCTTCGCGGAAGGAATTAGAGAAATGTGGCGGAAGTATGAAAAACTATCGGAAGTACTTGACGGTACACTGGGCGAAAGAAACGGGCATAAAGACATTGCTCCTGTTAAAGGCTGGTCATGAAGTATTCTCAAGGCGCATTTAAAAGTCTGGCGTTGTTTGCAGAAGTTTGCAACGGGAGCTTGCTATCCACGGCCAACGTATGCATCGTCTTTATTTTGAATATACCCCTGTCGCTTTTATGGTGCCCTGGCTATTCCCAACACTACGTCGGTATATCCTGCTGGCACACGGGACTGCCCGCTCAGGCCGGAAGTTCCGAAAAGACGCCGCCCGTTCAGACCAATGGCCTGAGGGAGGCCGCTGCCATTAGCCGCGGGGCGTTGTCCAATAAAAGACCGGCCGTTGTGGGGCCATTGTCGGCCAATAAAATACTCGGCGCTATCCCTCCCATTTGGCCGGCCGTCACAGTGGAGAGCGCAAGAGCGGACATCGTTTCTGGGAAACCTGCGGTGCTCATCGGAAGAGAGCGATTCCCAGGAGAGCCTGGTGAATGGAACGCGTTCTTCGCCGACCGCTACGGGAACACACGTTGTTCCTTTGACAAAGGGTCTCATATACTATGGAGCGGAAGGAAGCCCCTGCTAGGGCGTGTGTGTGTGTGTGCGTGTGTGTGTGTGTGTGTGTGTGTGTGTGTGTTTGTGTGTGTGTGTGTGTGTGTGTGTGTGTGTGTGTGTGTGTGTGTGTGTGTGTGTGTGTGTGTGTGTGTGTGTGTGTGTGTGTGTGCTTACATGCTTCGTAGAGCTAAGTCGAGTCTGTCCCTTCTATGCGCTATAGGTGTTAGGATGGAATACCAACATGCCCAGGCTCACGTTCTTGTAAGTAGAGAAGTTTATAGGCGGTCTTGTTGTTTTATTAGTGTTCGCAGCTGCTTCCGTTCTTGTCATTCTTCGTCCTGTTCAGGGTCTAACAAAGTCATGACATAATCTTAATGAAAATCCAGTAGATAATCAAAGCAAGGAAGGTATACGCGAAGTTAATTATACTGTTTTAAGTGTGCTGTAGTAATTGTGATATAGACGTGGAAAATGTAAAGTGCACGAAAAGGCGAAGGTTGCAGGGAGTTAACCTGCAACCTTCGGATTACTTAGTCACTTACGCAGTGCAGTAATTCGCTTCTAATACTGAATGGATCAGCACAATGGTAGTCTGCCACTACCACTGCGCCTCAACATCACCACAGCCATAAGCATAACAATCTTTCTTTCCGTTGCTTTTGCCGATGTCTTGAACAGAAAATGTGCTGCTTAAATAGAAAGACTCAGTGCCTTGCTGCAAAATTTAGGCCGTGCCCAATAATGCATAACATACAGATGAGGATCATACAGCTGGACTGCGCGAGAGACCCCAAGGTTTCTACGGACACAGGGACTGTTGATTTCTGCGAGAGTGAGAGATGGTCACTATCGCAGAATTTCACCATCGCATATCCAGCCTTGCGTATGCACTCACATTAGCTTGCATCGCGCGAAAATACACGCACCCGCAGAAATTGGATCGCGAATGCTTCCTGTACTGAAACACGTGCCCTTATATAATGGCCGGGCAACGATTAGCAAAAAAAAAAAAAACTGGTGTGTCCCTCCGTCGCAGTAATCTGCAAACACGAAAGTATAACATGTCCTTACAGAAGTAGTTGAGTGTACTGTATGTTGATATAAGAAAGCTTGCACAATGTCTATTGGTGTTTGCAACTAAAGCACCGTTTAACGCTGATGCACCCTCGTCGACGCTTGGGGGTACGTCTCCATCCCGACTAACGTACATGATCAACGATTAAGCAAACCTTGGGTCAGCTGTAATAGTTAACGGAGAGAGGATAATCAGAAAAGTGCTGTGACAGCCAGTAGAGCGTCACAGATTGGACGCAGAACTTGGGCTAATGTCTCCATCCCGCGACATGTTAAAGAGCTATTGAACACCGCGGCCGGACAAGAGGGAAACGCAACGCGCGCCCTGTCTCTCCTGTAGCCCGGCTGGAATTTTTTTTCGGGGTTAGCTTAAGCGGGGAACGCGGTGTAGTGCCATGCAAGGCATGTGCGCTGCAGAGCTATTTTTGGTATGAATTGAGGCTATGAGCGGGGAAGACGCTTGGGCTAAGTTCGACGCCTCGCGGTGTGTTAAGGCGTTGACAAAATTGCGTTTCGATTGAAAACGCTCCCCATGGGACAGACGCGTAGCGACGACGCGTTATAGGAGCTAACCGTGGAGGCCGCGGTCATGACTCGTTACCTCACTTTACCGCTCCCAGAGGGTGACACCACCCCGCCGAAAAAGAACAATGCGAGAGGAAAGTGCGAGATATATAAGGCGCTTTCGTAAAGCCTCCAGAGTGAGTAACCATGGCGCAGACAAAAAGGAAAAAAAAAAGTGAGCATGGTGCAGTGGAGGGTGGGACCGGCACCTGTTGTCGCGAACCGAGAGGTCGTGGGTTCGACGGAACTTTTCTGTGTTTAGAGAAATTTATTTTCGCAGACGGTGAACATCAATAGCATTTGAACAGAACATTTCAACAGAATGGAACATGCACAAACACACAAAATTTTGTTACAGCAAGATAGGTATACATATGTACATTACATGGTAAACGAAAGGGACAAATAAAACATGAATATGTACATTTTGCGTATTTACGGAGAAAGCCTTTATTGTCTCATGCTCACGTCCGCCCATCCGTCCTTACGTCGGTGCCCAGTCATGATACAGACCCACAATTAAGTCGCTGGTTTCATTTCAGAAACTTGAACGTCCTGGTAAATTTCGTTCGGTATTCTGTCATCGCTGCTCAGCCAAACATGATAATATCAGCAGTAACGGCCAACATAAATTAGAAATATGCATGTTTTTTATATTCGCCGCCAAACAGTACTTGCGGTTTGAGCGGAAACCAGTTAGCGCGACTGTCTTTCACAGGAGAAGGGCAGGTGCTATTCCATGGCATGCGGTTTGCAGAAGTGCCCCAATATTGTGGATTCCCGATACCAAACGCTATACCGAACGCTATACATGTACAAACACACACACACACACACACACACACACACACACACACACACACACACACACACACACACACACACACACACACACACACACACACACACACACACACACACACACACACACACACACACACACACACACACACACACACACACACACACACACACACACACACACACACACACACACACACACACACGCAGACACACAAACACACACACACACACGCACACACACACACACGCACAAAAGACATGGCATAGTCAGTCCAATGGTCACAGATCTTCGCCGAAGACGCTTTGGAATTTACAAAGGCTTCTTCGATTTTTTTTCTTTGCCACCTGATCGTGTGCATTATTTAGACGTCATTTCCGTTGCACAAATACGTCACAGAAGTCATGGTGGACACCAGCATAAAACACTTTCGTGTTAAAGGTAATCGTGATCATGGGGTTCGATGCAGGATGGCCCGAGATGCTTGGGAACACGAGTCTGCTCCGAGCTCGCACTACGGCGGTCGTGACACGAAGGCAGTGCGGAGCGCGCGAAAGCAGTGTTGAGAAATAATTGGCCGCGTATCTGCGTGCTTCGCTGCAAATGTCGTCGAAAGACGATAGTCTTCTGCCGGCCGTACTACTATGTTTTGCCTTGCCTCAGAGAGGGCCTCCTCTATGTTGAATCGGCCGCATCTGGCTGGCATTGATAAAATATAGGAGGCGCTGCGTGAGATATGGACGCCATCTGGCAGTAGCATCGAGAAACATGAGCTTGTGCGGAACCCAGAGCCACTGCCAGGCTTTTTCGTGCATAGCGTCGCATTTTCAGCGCAGCCTAAGAAACACTAAGGTCTTAAGAATTAAGTATATTGTACTTTCTAATTAAGAAGTATGTACTTTCTATTAAGGGAACACACCACCTAATTCTTGTGTATTGATGTTGCGCTTCAGATATGCTTGACATTTGCTTTTTGATCGACAATGTTCACAAGTATGAACGCAGCCACTTGTGCAAGATGGCTGGGCGTTCAGGAAGTGGTTAAACTTTGGCCGGGTAGCTGAATCGAGGGACAGACAGACAGATAGAATGACAGACAGACAGACCAAAATTTATGCGTTGAAGTATCCCAAGAAAGACCATCGTCTTTAAAATGGACACAAGAACGCGCACGGCGAAGATACACCTCGTGCGAACGCGTCAGCGCGGCCACTCAGTCAACATTTCAACAGTGCAGCGGCGTCCGCGTGATTGTCGCGCTATCTCTTTGCCAACTGAACATCGCGCCTCCCACATGCGCGTTCGTGGGCGGTTATCCTCTTTCGGGCAAGTTTTTTCGTTCCGCCTGCAACGTGGAAATTTCCGCTCTCGAAGGCAACAAGGGCCTACATGCAGCACTCTCGTACAGCTCGTTTCGCTTTTATCCAATATTTTAGATAAATAATTGTACAGGTTACTGCTACTTACATTAGACATCTGAAGAGTTTTCTGCAGTAACGAATCGGTAGAAACTATGTCTCCACAAACAAGTAAACACTTACATTCATGCCAGTAACAATCGTGCACTTGTTTCATGGCAGGGAGTGCGGTACGTTGGGAGCGCGGTGAGATTTAATGTGAGACATCTTGGGCACGTCATGATATAATCTTTGGTTCATCGTGCGTGTGGGCATAGTCTGTGCGATTAAGCGCATAGATGAATCGTGCCACTCACTGGCGTTACGGCATGAGCACTGCTCCTCGGCAAGAACAAACGCGGTGGGCGAAGCCGATCTTCGTCGCGGGCGTCTCGCAATCAAACTGATTGACGCGTGAACTCCGGTAGAAACTCGTTGATTCTGAGAAGGCCCCCGTTCAACCCGTCACTGTCATAGTGCCTGTGGGAATGTCAAGGATTTTATGCGGTAGACGCTAAGCCACAGCTTCTTTGCATATGAAATAATTTGATCAACTTGCGCTGCTTGTGCAAGGCTGGAGCCATCAGATGAGTTTGTGATCACCTAGCTTCTTCCAGGCTTTTACGTGGCTGAACGTCTACTTGGTAGTGAAGGCCGCGTCGTTTCGGTCTTAATCTTGATGGTATTAATTAGCTAGGTATTAATGAACATGACATTGAATACTTGTATCAATTGACAATCACCTGATTAGCCGGACAATTAGTAACGCGGGCTTAATTAGCAAGGTACTGAATAGAGTGGGGGGTAATTAGAATATTTCAAATACCACGATCTTAATCAGCATTATAGCGATTAAAGAGCGAAATATCTTCCTTTTAATTATCGCGCTCATAATAGCGTCATGTTATATAGCGTGGTCTTAAATACCGCAGTCTTAGCTTCACACTGCTTCATTAGAGTGGTCTTTAAAATGTGGCTTAAATAGCTCGTTCTTAGCATGACTTAGCTCAATTAGCTTGATCATAGCATATGCTGACTGAATTAGCTAGGTATAACGCCCGCCCAATTAGCTAGTCAGCAGGGTGCGTGTTCTCGGGGAGCGAGCAGACAACAAAGACGACGAGGGCACACGTCGGCCGAGTAACACACTTGAATTAAGGAGGTTTATAAAAATTGCTGGAGGGGAAATTCTTTCTCAAAAGTGAAACCATGCATCCCAGAAGATGGCGGCTGCGGCTGCCATCTTAGTGGGGTACGAATAGCCGTCGACGTTTGGCGAAGAAAACGAATCGTTTTTCTAGCACGCTCGACAAGTTTAACAAGCCAACTTTTTCGGGTGTTATACTGCTGCAAGAGTGTCCGTGTGTTACTAGTTTTTCTTAGTAAGCCTCAAAAGCCTTGACAAATTTTCTTAGAGATGAAGCAACTAATGCTCATCTCGATGGGTTACTTTCGTCGGCAACAATCCTTTATTTTATAATTAACGTAGCACTTACACAAACAAATAAAGTCCCCTTCACCTCCAAGCTGGCACCACCAGAAAAGAGCACGTTTACGAGATATGTGGAGGGTAAAAGCTGCCTTTATTTTCGATGGCAAGGCGTTGAGAGAGCTTCCACTCCATAATTTTTTTTAACCTCCTTGGATAGAATATACAGGCCGGCCATTATGATTATACATGTGGCCTCGCCGATTAGCTCTGGCTGCGGTGTTCGAAGGTACTTGGCCGCTGCTAATCTCAGAGGACACGGTGCTGATTATTCTAAAGTATACTTAGTGCAGACATTAAACGTTTGAAAATGAACTTAAACAGCCCGTACCTCAAAAAGTAACAGTAAAACTCGGACACTTTTTTTGCATGGGTGCATTTCTGCACTCAATGGAACGACACACAAGTGAAAGGGGATCACTCTGGTTTGAATACAACACGCAAATTAGTCGACCGCCCTTGAGGTGACGCCGCGTTCCATCGTAACCAATGGAACGCAGCGCGCGCTGCGGGATGGATTTGATCTCTTCGTACTGTTAGCTCGTTCAAAAGGGGGTGTCGCAAGAGCTCGGAAAGATTCCAGGTTTCGCCAAACTCGGACCATCCTACATAGCACCCCTGGATGCCTTAGAGAACTGCCTGCACACCATGCTGCATTGCTTTTCTTTTTTATGCTTTACATGTCAATGAGGAAGAACCTTTTTTGTGTTGTGTGTCGACGCTGGAGCTGCCTGAATATTGATGCTGACCTTTTCCTGCCGAAGGGATTTATTTTACTGCGTTTTATGTGGTGGATTGTAAATAATGGTTGTCCATGCATGCTGTTCTCATGCATTTTACTAAGAATTGCTAAGAGAAGGGGGGGGGGGGGGGCGCTCCATTTTACTTTGCTTACAAATCCACCTTTCGTAAAGTTATTGAATGATTTATGACCAACAATTTATTGCTAGTTCCGCTTGTACTAGATCCTCTAAAATCTCTTGAACAGTATTTTGATACAGATGGTATAAATAAAAGCCGAAAGTGACCCTCGTCGAGAACACGTCCGCCCTTGAGAACTGTTTACCCGAAGCCTTAAGAAAATCACCACAAGACAATGCTCTGATCGCCTTAAACTATGATAAATAGCTGTAAGCGAATAACATAACGGGTAGTCAAACAAAACGAAACAATAAACGCGGTGTTTGAAGCGCAGCTGATTTCCTTGGCTGAAAGAGTTCTGTATGCATAATAAATTAGCCAGCCGCTTCTGTGCTTGCTCCAGTAGTGATGCTCCATGCAGCGCTCTGCTCTCCCTCACCCTCCCTTTTGGCGTCTTTCAAATCCTCGGCCTTAATCGAGCATGTTGTTCTGTCGGCATTTCAGGACCCGGTCCGCTCAACGTTGGGTTTGTTTTGCTTCTATTGTTTGCACTTTCATAAGAAATTAGTGACAGAGAACACGGTGTCCTGCTGGTTTCACCGCATCGTAAGTTCTTGTAACTCCAGCTTTGTCACAATGTTGCAGCAACCGCGTGTAATGCTCGTAACCGTGTTTTCAATGTTTTGACATCTTCGTACGCGCTGTTTCAAGAATGTCAAGTGTCTTTCCATGAAAAAAAAAGAAACAACAGAACACAAAAAAATATATAACACAGAGGAAGACTCACCGCAGTAGTAACTAAGAAAACAGAAAAATCGTTTTACAGGTTTTAACAGCAGTTCTGGCGTAATCATAAATGTTTTTCGAGGGGTGGGGGGATTCAAGCAACCTTTATATACGTCCGTGTGCGCACATGCAACATCGAAAAAAATTTAGGAGGGGAGGGGGGCGGCTAATCCCTCCAACCCTCTTCTGCTGCCCCCTGGCTGAGCCAAAAGATCTGACTGAACACTCTGCATATATATTGAAATAGTTCAGCCTGCTCTATTTGCAACATATTGTGCAGTTGGAGCAGAGGTGTCTCTGTAAATGGTGCACTGCTGCGGTAAGACCATTGTTGTGGAAAAGCCGAGCTGCTGCTGTCTATGATCAGTTGTGTAGGAAGTGGATGAATTAATCATTCAATAACCTTTATTTTCTTTTCATATTGAAAAAGAGGATACAGCACTAAAAGCTAATGCTATATTACAGGGGTCCTGCCTCTTTTTTTCAAATGACTGCAGATCGTTGCAGCAATATAAAGAATAAACGCAATACTTAAAACAAAATATTACGCAAGACAAAATACAATTTCAATAAAAAAACAGAAAGCATGTATATATACATAATTATACATACACAAATAAAAGTCTGTACCTAGGAATGAAAATGTGCACTATGCATACGTACATTTCCATACCCGATAAACAAGTACGTGTACAAAGGTTTACATAAACGCACATGCACGCTCTATGCTTGCATGATGCGCGCGATTTCAAAACAAGTGAAAAAGAAAGAAATTCATGTACAACGTAAGTCTGGCACGGCTGAAAAGGTAGTCTTATCGCATGATTATAAAGGATCAAACTCTTCTTTTGCGAGTTGATTAAGTAAAATGGGCACAGTGTGTGTTAATGATTGTTCGTCATATTGGCTTCGAGGTGTAGGGACATGCCATTTTCCCTTATGCTCGGTATGACGAATGCTGCTGTTAACGCTCACATCAGCCAGGGAAAATACAATAAAAATATTGGATTTTAAGTATTACTTGTAGGTTCAAATAAAGCGATAATCGTATAAAAATGCAGGTAGAATAGCAAATTTTACCAACAGATCTTTCATAGAAAATGAGCCAGGAATATTGGTAATGCACCGCACAGCGGTTTTTTTGGAGCAATTATGCAATTTCGTAAGATTTTACTTGGTAGTGGCGCCCGAAAAAAGGCTGCCTAATGCAGAATTGAAAACACTACAGCATTATAAAGCAAAATTTTAGTTTTTGCATTGTAGAGCAAAATTTTAGTTTTAACTGGAAGCAATTATTTCAAGCGAGCTATCTTTCCCGCAGCAGAAGAGAGCTTTTTACTGAGGTGTCCGACGGGATCGTTGACTTTGGTCTTTACAAAATGTTACACCAAATCTGGAGACTGTGCCAAGAGTTTCTAAATCATCCGCACCCATTTTCAATTTAATTGAACTTTGTAAATGTTTGCCTTTTTTGCGTGTACACCATAAGTTCTGTCTTGCTGGCATATATTCACAAACAATTTTCATCAGCCCATTGTTTAAACTCTCTTAGCGTTCAGTGCCCTTGAAGCTCAAGTTCAGTTTATTATGTAGATCTCATAAGTAGTGCTGTGGCATCCGCATAGGAAATAAATTTTGCCTGTTTTGAACTGTTTGGTATGTCATTTACGAAGATTGTAAACATGGGTGGCCCAAGGATACACCCCTGCGGGACTCCGACTCTTAGAGCCTGAAAAGTGGACTTTTCATTTCCTAGCTCTACATATTGTGCTCGATGCGATAAGTAGGATTCAAATAGCTCTGAGGCAATATCACGGATGCCATAAGCTTGCAGCTTAGTGAGTAAAATTTTGTGATTCACAAGGTCAAATGCTTGGGAAAAGTAGAAGTAGATTTCCATAATTAATTTTTGTCATTGAAAGCTTGCAGGATTATTTATATCTGAGCTGAAAGAGTGGTCCCTGTGGAACGTTGCTTCCTAAATCCGTGTTGATGATCGACTAATAAATAATTTTCGCCAAGATATGATAATATGTTAACGTGAATAATCTTTTCAATGCTATTCGAGAATGCCAGTACAATTAAAATTCGGTGAGATTCACCCAGCACATTTTTATCACTTTTATTAAACACCGGCTGTACTCGGTCTACTTGCATGTCTTTCGAAAAATGGCCAGACGACAGAATCAGGTTATAAATGCCGGTAAGAACCGAACAAACGATGTCAAGTACATGCTTTAGAGGTGCTATTTGAAAACCATCAGTGTCATGCGACTTACTATTTTTGACAAAACTTATCGAAGGAAAAACTTCAGCGCAGTTAGTGGTATTGAAGAAGAACAACTTCGCACTAATTCTTTGTTTAACGAGAACACCATAACTACTACTGCATAAATCACTGTCAGGATTAACCTGTTTAACAAAGAAATTGTTAAAAGCACCACCTAGTGTTTTGCCAGATAACAGTTCACCTTGCTAGTGAAAGTTATCGGGAATAACATAAGATTTAGTTCGGCGTAGCAGTGAGTACAAATTATTTTTTTCATATCAGTTTCGACGATGTAGTCGCAGGCATAGGTCGGCAAACTCACTCATGAGCTCACTCACTCAGATTCAGATCGCGCCGTGAGTCTGAGTTCGAGTGAGTCCGGGTGAGCAATATTTTGGTGAGTTTGAGTCTGAGTGAACCTGGTTGAGGAAAATTTTGTGAGTCTGTGTTCGAGTGAGCCCGGTTGAAGTAAATGTGGGTGGGTCTGAGTTCGAGTGAACCCTAAGTACATAAATATCGCAGTTTTGCCGCAACGGCGAAGCAATGAATGCGATAGCAAGGAATCGGAATGTCAAACGACGATCGACGAGCAGCTAGATACTTGCAGATTTCCGCTGAAGCACCAAAGACGCTCGAAAAGGACGCGCAGTTATACACACGACAAGCGTGAAATAACAAATATCACAGTTGTTACACCTTTGTCTTCGAGCAACGCGCCGCAAGTGTCGACAACGTAGCACCAGACGTTCTTAAATATTTCTGCTTCTTTCAAAGTGCGGCGCGCGGAGTGACCTCTCTGCGTCTCCTGCCACGCGGTGGCGTCTGACGCAAGGTGTGGGTGGTGTTCTCTTCTTTTTTTTTTCATTCCACATCACGAGTGGGTACAGAAAGGGGCCCCTTTTTCGTGCGCGTCTCAAGGGCGTTTTCAAACTGAAAGAAAATGTAGGAGCGTTGCGTGATAGAAAACACGATCAGGCTCCTGCGTGATCTGCATACCGCCAGCGGTAAATGGTGCCTATTAGTTGCTTCCCGTTACATGCCGGCGCATGCATGGCTTGTAGCTGAGTGGTCTAACCCAGCACGCTGCGGAGCGAGGGGTCACTGGTTCGAATCACCGATCGGGAATTTGGACGCTGGCCGGAAATAAGCAGCAGACTTCGCCGCGCTTGGGTTTCGATCATCAAGACTATCGCAATCATCCCAGGAATTCAGGAGATCTACATGTCGCACCATTTCTCGCCGGAACCCGGGTTCCCCCCCGTAACTGCATGGGAAGCGCAGAGACGCAAAAATCATATCTCACGAACAAATTATGATATTGAAAACGACTCTTGCTTTCAGATAATAAGGAACCGTTAGAACATGTTGGGAATAGTTCTAATAAAGTGCCACAAAGAGCGCACCTTCGCAAACCCTATGAAAATTTTACCAGGCAACCTAACCTAGGACAGCTGCCTCAACTTAGGCACATTTGGCCTCTTTCAACTTCGATCGCAAAGGTCAGAGAAGAGGTTTCAAAAACTTCTTTTGGTTTTATATAGATTGGCTGAGAAATGCTCTTTCAATTGTTATGCTACTTTTTTGTGCTAAAGCCATCTAACTTCCTCGGTCGTTTTTGTCGGTCGTATTTGTGCTGTTTGCAAAGGAATCTGCTCCTACATTGTATTGGGGCGTGTTGGAACAGCTAGCGGTGCTGACAAAGTTCTTGAATACAATGCTCGGGAGCGTGTGTGAGAGAGGAAGACGAAGAGGGTGCTTCAATAGCTCAATGAGTCCGCCTCGTTACTGGTGCGAGCAGCGCGTGTGCAATTTTAGCTTCTGTTTTTGCCTCTGTTAGTTTCTTCCTGAGCTACGTCAATATCCCCAATGGCTGGCCATAATAAAGTCTGGGGCGCGTAAAAGTAGGCGGCAACAAAAAAAAATATAGTCTTAATACTACTTCGATGCTCTTGACGAACAGCTTGGCGACGAGCACGAGCAAGGAAGTGCACGGCCTTCTATACCTTCACAAACGTAAAATATGAATGTCTATGCAGGTATTGTTCCGCTAGAGTGGCTGTAAACGAAATTAGAAACATGCTTATTTCCTTATTCTGGAGTTTGGACGAGCAAAAAATGTTGCACGAAAGGTAACTTCGCAACATATATTTCTGTCGGACGACTTGAACAAGATTATTTTGTTGCAGTCACGTGGTAAGAGCTGAAATAACGCAGGTGTCAGATTTGGCAAATATGCGTAGAAATGCAATAGTTATGGATAGCAAAACTGTAACATAATTTTTTTTTCACGAACTTTCCCGCATCAACAATGTCGTGTGTTTGAGGCGCATCGCAATGTACTGAAAATCGCTTGCATTGCGCTGCTTTTACGCAGGGAAGCGGACGAAGCTGAATACGAAGGCAGCCTCCTGTGCTACCTGCCCCCCCTTCGATGGTGAGTTGTTCTTGAGTGAAGAGAGAGGGCGGAAACTGCGATTCCCTACAGCCATATTCAGTGATGTTTCAGGGAATTTCTATGCTCATGCGTTAACGCTTCCATGTCTTCATAATTATCACCGCATTGATTGCCGCAATTGATAAATGTTCATGTGGTCACAGGTCGTGACGTTCACGAAGGCAGCAGTCAGCGTTTTCACGAGTAACCTTTTTGTTTGGGCGAACCTGTGCCCGGAAAACGAAACTTCACTCTACAAGCAATACACGCTGTAGACTGATATCGGTGAACGGAGCGTCGGCCATCGATAATCTGACAAGCGGTGAAGCGCGTCGGCTTTTATACATGTATCATCGAAGATTCCAGCTTTATCCTTAGCGGCCGCGTATGTTCCAGAATTGACTCTAACGTTCGCGTTGCGCTTGTAGTCTCATCGGAAGGTTCTAAGATTATCTACGCAGTTCCCAGTCATTTGGGTGCGCTTTTGCGCAAAGGAGCAGTCACATTGCAATGGGACGGTAACATGAAAATAGAAAGAAAGCAGTGGGTGTGGCAATATAATACCTTCAAGCAATGATGGTGATGACATGGTGTTTCGTGGCGCAGGGGCCAAGTGTGGCCGAAGAGCGCCATGTCATTGTATCAAGGAGTTTCTGCTGACCAATGAGTTGATACATAGTTGATCAGCGGCTGTAGAAGGGCCTAAAAATCAATAGCAATGACATTGCGTAAAATACAAGTATGTATATTGACGGGGTTGGTTGAGGGGAACTATGTAAAGAATGCATTTGTTAGAAGGTCATAAAATCAAATAGAAGGCATAGCTTATACGGCAAACGCCTCACCGAAGCACTTGAGCGCTACTTTTGAGTCAACAGGGATGCGGGCGAATTAGGGTTGGATTCACGGAAACGTTTGTTTGGGAATAATAGAGAGTGGAGCTAGTTGGTAGGCATTCATATTAGACAGGGCGTGCAAACACGAATACATGAAAAAAGTCAAACAACAAATTTGGGAAGTTAATATTTTCGAAGTAATGTAATCGCTGTCAACATGACTTGCTTCTTCACGGGTTACATCGAAGAATGATCTGTTCTGTATATTCATTTTCAAGTTTCTCCATGGGATTCTGATTTTGACGAAATGTTATATAAGTGGCATATGTAAAGTGTAGAATGTTCAAATGCCACTATATTAAATATAACATTGTAGATGGTGGCTTTTTTAAAGAGCCAATGCGCTCTGCGGCCTTGCCAAGTGTTGTGTGTACAGTACATTTCTGTAAGAGGTAATACACTTAAAAGTTTCAAGAAGCTGGGGTGAACAAATGTACGTGAGAAATACAAGAAGCAGAATAAAACACGGGCGTTTCCGTTGTCCTTTTAATGCTTACATATTGCGTTGGTAGTTTTTACCTGCCTATTAAATTCTCGACTACAACTCTAGATCTCAACATTTTTCCTAATCGACTCTTCACGATTGATATGATTGGTCCCTTAACGAAATCCTTTACACTCTTTTCAAGCCCATAGTAATGCTTTGTTCTTGTCCACAGGTCACTACCCGTCCCTTCCCGGAACCCCAGAATGGAACCGACCGGAAGCCTTAGCAGCGATGGAAGAGGAAGTGGAACGCTGGTAAGATAACGGGAGAATGGCTGGAAGTGCAGGCCATGTGCCGCAGCCTTGTAGTGTGGCATTTCGTTTGACGCATTTGCGCTGCTTTGTGCAAGTAAATTGTGTCCCTCAAAGGCGCTGTGGCATTTCGTTGTTGCGTTTATCTTTTTCAGCTCATAACGAGTCTTACATTTTACGCCTTTTCTTTTTCCATTTGTTCTGCCTTCCTAGAACGAATATACGCTTTCCAGGGCAGCCCTTCTTTATTACGTAGTTTTCGCTGAGCTCCCCGCTGTTCACTAAGGTTGCAGTTTCCGAAATCTTCGTTTGCCTTATTATAGTAAGGAAGGAAGGAAAGCAAGAGAGAGGAAAGGCAGGGATGTTAACCAGTTTGGCATAACCAGTATGCTACCCTGCACAGGGGGGAAGGGATGGGGAGATTGAAAGAAGAGTAAAGAGAGAGAGAGAGGAGGAGCACACACGTACACACATAACGTCACTTATTATAGTAAGATATGTAGAAGCTTTGTGACCTCATACCCCGTTCCGCCACGATCGATCAATCAATCAATCAATCAATCAATCAATCAATCAATCAATCAATCAATCAATCAATCAATGTTATGTCACCTTGCCTGTACGATTTTGAGCCCGTTACAAAAATTTGACAAATGCTAACAAGAGTGACAAAATTTTATTTATGTCTGAGGCGAACGTGTTTGAAAAAAGAAATTACACCATCTCCCGCTAAAGGGAACCATGTGTAGATGTGAAGCAGCGGGCGCTAACGCTTACACTGGCGGCGGCGTTGACGCTGGCGCTCATCGCAGCGTTGCGCAGGAGAGAAAACTGGGGAGGCGCAAAGCAGGCAATGATGGAGCAGTGTTTCCTACTGGAACATGCCAATCGCTGCTAATGGGCAATAAGAGACAGAAGACTCCGACTGGACACAGAGACCCGCACTCCGCTTTTAGTTAACGCGCACGCTGCGAATTTTTATTGTTCAACAACGCACAGGAGAAATCTCCCACCGGCACCACTTTAGAGGTCAAGGTCCATTGCCATATATACGGGGTGGCCAGTGAACGGTTGTGCAGCGCGAGCAGTAGGTTTTTTCAACCAAGAAACTCGCTAGCAGACGCTGCCTGCGTCGGCGTCGCGAGGCGAGAGAGGGGGGGAGCGTAGGAGAGGAGAGAGAGGGGGGTGACACGCATGCGCAGTGGGAGTGTGATCGCCGTGGGCAGGGATGCGTAGATGAGACAGGGGAGAGCGTAGGAGAGGGGGGGGGGACGCGCATGCGCAGTGGTAGCGTAGACGCCGCGGGCAGGGATGCCTAGAGGAGAGAGGGGGGGAGTGTAAGAGGGGGAGAGAGGAGGGGAGGCGCATGCGCAGTGAGCGTGTGATTGCCGCGGGGAGGGATGCCTAGAGGAGAGAGAAGGGGAGAGGAGGTTTTTTATTTTTATTTTTTAAAGGGTTTGCGCATGCACAGTAAGGGTGGGCACGCGGCACACCACCACCACCGGATTAAGCTTCGCCATAAGATGCTTCACATCTAAAATATTCTCTACTGTGGTATTGCGTTCGGAAGTGACAATTAATTCGACGGCGCCTGTTATGTGCCGATGTCGGCTGTTTACTATTGTACAGTGGTCAACACACATGTCTAGAATGACGGGGCTTCTCGCTCGGAACAGCACGAACGACATCTGCAGTTTGAAATGGGTCACATCTGAGCATACGTGGCGCCGATGATGTGCCTGCCTTGCAGTTTGCGTTTTTATTTATCGCCGCGGCCGCGATAACTTCTTTGGCCGTCAGAAGCGCTGTCAACTCTATAGCGCCGAAAAAGGAAAAAAACGTGCAATCACTTGGATAGACGCCTTTGATATACTGTGAACATATTCTCAGTCATTGGCGTCGTTCTTTTTGTGTGTCTGTGTGTTTGCGCTATACCGTTCAGAGCGGCTTCGACGGCCAAAGCGGTTGTTGCATCCGCTGTGATAAACAAGGATCAAGACTGCTAAGAATGTGCGTCGTCGCCGTCGAGCATGCTCCGATGTGGCGTATTTACGACAGCAGATGTTGCTCTGGCAGTTTCGAGCACGACGCTCCGTCCTTCTAGACATGAGAGTTGACCACTGTAGTACAAATATTTCTGACAGAATACATCGGCGGGGCTGTGTTTTAGGCGCGAATAAGTTTGTCGAGCTCTAGCCATCTACTGGCCCATTCCAGAATTGTACGGTAAATTTCCAAATCTTGCATGTATAGATAATTACTATTTCTTTTCCGTTATAAAAAAACTGCATCCTGTTCTTCACGCACTAAGCTAGTTACTTCCGCTGTAATTTATTCTAGCTTAAATGGCGCTGCTACGAAGAACTACCTAAGTTAACCTAAACGAAGTGAGACGTGCTAGAAGTTTGACTGGTAAAAATATGAACCACGCTGAAAATGAACAGGACACCTTCTGACGACTCTCTGGTTTTCGAAGATCAATGACGAGGCCCGCGTCGTTCCGCTATGATGCGATAGGTAGGCAAGGTGTGAACATTTTTCTGAAAATTTTACCTTGTATTCGTAGGCATTTCATGCAATTGTCAATGTGGTTGTTACAGACAGTTAATGATAGTTGGGAGAACCAGAGACTGACTTCCACAAAATAGTTTGTACAAGCGTGTTCCGCCTCTTTGTTAACCGCAGGAAACAGAAAAGCCTGGAGTCGTACCAGTGTCAGGTGACGTGCCTTGTCCGGCTGAGGCATGAGGTTCTACGGTTGCATACCTTGGTGAGTGTTTCAAACATCTCTAAATTTTTTTTTGTCGCCTTGATAAACCTACTTCACACACAGCACTGAGAATTGTCAACAGAGCTTGCTTAACGGTAAAGTCACGCTACTCACTGCATACTAGAGGAACCCTGAAGATTCTCGGTTGAAGTCAAATTGAACTGTTTGTCGAGAAAACGCATTGGCGTAATAAGCTTCATAGAACTTGAAATGGACTTGAGAGGTAGGTGATAAAGGTTGAATATAAGTCAAGAGATTAGCTGCAGAGAAACAGCAGATTATGATGACTTAGCCTTTTAAGCATATAATAGCAATAACGAGGAAAGCAAGCTGTTGTGTAGGTGACGTGTAGAAGTCACAGCCACATGCTTGTTGCGGTAACGCAAATGCTTTTAACGCTTTGTATCCCAGCGTGCACATATGTGGACAATACATATTAGCGAAGTGTGATTAAGCTAGCCAACGCCTTGCTTTCAAAATTCATTAGAAATTATGACAATGATTCAGAATTTCATAAAAACACATATATGACACAACTGCTGTGAACAACCAGCGATAATTGCGTGCAGGACGGTGGCATTCCCCAGAAGCCGCTCGTCGAGGTGTGCTCCAAAAGCTTTTGAAAAAAGTTCACCTAAAACGTAGAAGAGTTTTTGAATTATTTAGATTTATCTGAGAGATGTCAGGGTTTACTTTGTTAATATGCAACTTCGTTGCACTTTGAGCGGTCATGGTTTTGTAAGTTGAGTTGTCGCTGCGGGCATCCACGTTTGGGGACGTCGCGCCTAGAGAGCTCTTGTGACAGGTCGATAGAACGCCGCATGTAGGACCGGCGCTTCACTGCAGCGTGGCTCCACACAAAACGTTATATATAATAGGGCTAAACTCGCATTTTAAACGTTGCACTTAAAACTTACTTTATTCGATACGTGGACGAAGTGAGTTGCCCAGCGGAAGGGAATGCTCTCCTGAGCCATCGGCAAGCAAAAGCCTCATGGACAATGCTGCTAATGTTAAAAACAATCGATTAGTACATAACAATGAAGGCGTAGATGAAGGTTATCAACGAAGATAATGATGATGATGTCTGCGCTGAAGACTAGCAGAGCTGCAAAAACACCTATGCCAAAAGTTTACTTGCACAGCTGGATGGACCATGGGCTACAAAGGCTTAATGACTCGAATTGGCAGTGTGTGCAGATAAAGACGCAGTGAATGTTTAGGCAGCTTAATTGAATGATGAAATCTGCGGACATGCGTCGCCGTCTTCCAACACTGGGATCACATAACTGGATATTGCTGGCAGAGGTCCTCATACTGCAGGGAACGCGAGCGGGCTCCTCACGTACGAGTTTTTACTAAAACCACTGCTTTTCAGCAGAAAAATATAGGTTTACAAGATTGGCAGAAACGTAGGCACCTAAAAGAACAAAATTTATGCATGTGAATTATTATTGCAATTGCATTTTTTTGGCTCTGGTCGCCTTTTTGTTGCACCGTGGGAGCAAAGCGGGAAAGACGAACGGATGTTCAGGAATACAAAGACACAACAATGCGACTTCTTGCGCCTGCGCACCTGTTACGCGTTCGAGAATTACACGCAATATGATAGAACGAAGAGTAGTCCGATCGATTGAGAGATTCGCACATACTCATGAAGTTAGAATGGAAATCAAGCAGCGTTTCTAAAGGAGCCCTCTATTTCTCAGAATTAATATGAAATTTGTTACGGGTGCTTTCAGCTGCAGGAGCAGGAGCACGCAATGCAGGCCTTACGGAAGGAAAACTGCAGACTCCAGTCCAGACTCTCCCGAGGTAAGTGGCTGTTTTACAATGCGCGGTTGGCAAGAAAAACTAAAAAAAAAGATAAACAAAGAAAGATTGAAATGATAAGAGAAAAGCATAAAGTTTGATCAAAACTAACATTTAGGTTTTCCACTCGACAGTCGACGAAGAGGAGAATAGAGCAATATTAGAGGAAATAAAAACGAATTGGCAATAACCACTTAAAATAACAGGTCACTATGACCACACCTTATAAAATGAATAGCATCAAGTGTTGCTTGAGATGATGAGCCTGTGGTCAATGTGAACTAGCGAACCTAAGAGCGGTCATCTCTGTAGCTATACTGAAAGGAAGCATAGACGTTATCAGCAATATTCAGATATCTGACCTACTCGGCCTTGGTGGTTGCAGCCCCATGGGGGGCGAAATGCTACAGACCCGTGTACTTAGATTAAGGGCTCGTTAAATAATACCAGGTGATCGAAATTTCCGGAGCCCTCCACTGCGGCGTCCCACATAATCATATCGGTGTTTTCGGACGAAAAGCCGAAGAAATCTTAGATGTCAACCTCTGTCTCAAATGCCTCGCATGGGCTGGCCATAGTTGCTGTGCATATATGAATGAGCTACTTCGACTGCAACCTTCACAGCTCCACTTCAGCTTCTGCAAGTAAATTCTGTATGTAAGGTGCACCTTTACACGAAGGTTCCATTCTCGTCTTTGGGCAACTGCAATTAGCCTGAGCTTTATAATCGGGTAAACATTGTCAAGTATTAAATATTTTCATGTTTTAGTGAATGCTGATGAAATTATTCTGCGAACAAAGTATGCCTGAGCGCCTCATGAAAGTGATCCATAATATCTTAGAAATAACGTTGTACACTCATGGTTCTTTTCCAGCTGAGAAAAAGTCTGCCCGATCACTCATCGAGACCTTAGAGAAGGAAGCGGCCGACTTTGAGCGCCTCTGCAACCTGGGACAGCAACTCCAGCAACCGGCAGCCGCCAATGCTTTGCTGGAGTCACGGGCAAAGCTGCGCGCAGCGTTCCGCTGATTGAGTGATTGATTGATTGGAACGACTTTCTTGAAAGCGGAATGAATAACGAAAACACGGGACCCTCAAAAGAACGATGTCGTTGCATGTATTCGTGAGGCGAGCCAGAGCAGCATATTTTCGCGGAGCTGTAGTTTTTATTAACCACATATTTATGCCACTCCCTCATCATTTAACGCCCCCCTGATGATTCAAGCCTCGGCACGGCAAAATATACTGAGTGTTCTTGATGCTTCATTTTAATTGCTTTTCATATTCTTGGATGTTCAGGACGCGTTGTTGAGAATGCAAGCTGAAGCTCTCCTTCGCGAGATAAAAAAATTGGCAGCTCGTGGCTGTTATAATTTTGTACGGTGCGAAGGAGATTCGTAATGTAGCAAGGCGGGTAGCGGTGTTCAGTTTGTTATGATTTGTAATGATTACAGTGTCACACTGATTTACAGATTAAGACACGCGCTGTGTTCTAAGTAACCAACAGCTCAGTTTCTGGCGCGTGCACGAGAAATAAGAGTAAAATACAAGTTGATCTACACCTCTGCCTTTACCCTCCCTAAAGCGAATACCCAGCGCCACTGGGTCCCAGTTTCCAGTGTCATGCATGATTATAAGCCCAGTGTCAAACTGGATACTATAGAGTTAAAGTGGCGCGGCATACTGGGAGGCGCAGGACACTGAAGCGCAACACAGCTCTAGAGGAACAAAAACGTAATGCCTACCTGCCATGCATGTGTTTACTAATAAAGAAAGTGATAGAGAACAGTGATATGACGGAAGAAAGCTGAATCTAAAAAGATTTGCGCCTCCATGATGATGATCGTTGCGTGGAACAAAGATGTCGCAAATATGCCCTTCAAACATAAATATGGCGCAGTCGCCTGCGTCCGAAAGTAGGCACAGTCGTATACCAGCAAATTCTTTTCTCTGTTGAGTGCAGAAGAGCCCATGGAGGTGGTATTGTTATTTTAGGTACGTTTACACGCACCACGTGAATCGACTTGCGCGTTTTTATCAAAATTGTCAAGGTGACTTAGTGCGAATTGCTTTCCTAACGCATCCACACTATATAGGTGGGTGCGATGCAATGAAAAAGTGATGTTACATGCTACTTGACGCATTCATGTTACCCTGGTGGTTTTATGAACGTAAATTTCATGGTGCTGCTGAAAAAAAAAAAAATGAACAACAAAGCAAACATGTTCCTGCGAAGATTTGTCCCAGGTTATCACCTAAATACGAGATTTTAATAGTCTTTATGTACGCAGAATTTTCCAATTGCCTGGTAGTGTTGAAGCGATAAACCAACAAGAATTGAGATGCTAAAGGAGAAAAAAAGAAGTTTGTTAGCAGTGTCGGCAAAATGCATAATAAGCATTTGGTTTCTGTAGACTAGAGGGTCTTTTTTCTATCGATAAAGCATGAATGCACCTTTCTTATGATGGGGACCGTACTTGTTTAGAGTTCTGTACTTACAAACCCTGTTAGACACGGTACAAATGTTTTGCTGTAGTCATTACAAATGTATTTTAGCTCGCCCCCCGTGAAAGCTCCATTATTTCAGCATATTCCGTACAAATCAAGCTACAAGCTACGTTCATTTGCAGTGGAGAAAACACGATAGCGTGAGTTTGAAAAATGTCACTTGTGAATTGGATATTGAATTCATTCCGTCAAAGGCATTCCTGGGAAGCTGCATTTGCAGGTATTCATGTTACTCTTTGAGCTCATTGTGCACGTATGGCTGGTTAAAGTTTCTCTAGATGGGAATTAGGATGCCGTCGAAAAATTCGTGTCGCTGTACTGCTAGAGAGATATTTCACAGCACTGTGAAAGGCATAGAGTCGGAAAAAAATGTGAAATGGAAAACGGAGATCACTTCATAGGGGCGTAGCGGCTAAACGCAGTTAGCAAGCGCGAAACTTGTCATTATACTAAATGTTGAAGCAAGATATATTTCTTGCAGTTGAATGCGCCAGTTCATATTGGTACATTAGAGGTAATCTCTGATTAAACAAGAAATCGTTGTTCCGTATTACATTGCTCACAAATGCAACTGTGCACATCCGGCGGAAAGCGTGAAGCTCTTTAGCGTGCAAGAAAACATTGACTAAATAGCTCACCCACATATTGGTTTCGTATGAATGAAGGAATGAATGAATGAATAAATGAATGAACAACTCTATTTTTCTCTCGGTTAAAGGGAAGTAGGGCAATGGGGTAGAGAGTGGGGGGTGGAACTACTTGATGTACGGCCTCCTATAAACTCTCAGCCTATTCCAGGATGGCCTTCATAAATGTCGGGGCTCGAGCTCCGCAAAGGAGCCTCCCACTGTTCCTCACTAGAAGTTAAGCGTTTCAGGAAAGGGGAAATAGGGTTCTAAGGGCAGCGCCACATAATGTGGCTTTAAGTCTACTGTGGAAGAGGTGCATAATTTCAGAAGAGGGAGAAGGGTAACACAAGGGATGAAGGAAGGAAGGAAAACATTTATTGACAGAAAAGGGGTTCGTAGTACGGGCCAGCTTGGTCCGCAGGTCCCATCTAGCAATGCTGGCTGTCCTCAGTCTAGGACGCCACAGGCAGTTGCCGCCCTGCGGGCCCTGTCAATCAAAGTGATCTGAGTGTCAAGGCTATCGCTGGCCAGCAACTCCTCCCACCGCTCCACAATGCGGTGTACAAAATAAGGAGAAGGAAAGGTGCGAGTCTGCAGCTGTCGCCCCAGAATTTCGCACCTGCGCGAGGATTTGCGCATGAGTGGCGGAATGTGGTTACACGTTCTAATTGGTAGCGTGATATCGCTGCTAGAGTGGAGAGTGGAATTCATTACCTTATATCAGTGGTTCCCCGCGAACGATGTTTCGGGACCCCTTGTAGGGAGTTAGAAGGGGGAGGTTGGAAGGGGTCATAACTAACGCAACATGCAGCGTGAAATACATGCCTTTCATTTTTCCCTGGCAAGGAATGATCCAACTAAAGTACCTAGCCAAATTGATCTCATCAGCTTGTCAATAAGTTGTGCGGTCTCCAGCCCCACTGAACTTGTTTCTAGCTATGTTTGGTCTTCGAGTATGCAAGCCTAGAAAAAGTATGCTCGCATGCACATGTGGTACGAAAACTGTAACACTTAACAACAATCTCATCAAGAAAAAGAAACAGAAGTTAGCTACACCGCAATGCATTGGTGTTAGGCGGCGAAACATACAAGAGATTCAAAAGCGGCCGCTGTCTCGGGATAATGTTTCTCTCGCCTCAGAAAAAAAAAAAAAAGAAACTGCGCTTTTTTTTTTTCGAAGGATGGGCTTCATGGACCCCAAGAAATGACTTCGCGGACCCTCCATTTGAGAACCGACTGCCTTACACAGACCATTTATCCCCCCAGCTCCCAGCTGAGCTCCTGTATGGTGTTAATGATGACCGAAGCTCAAAATTCTCTTAATAAGGGAGTAGACATTTTCCGGATATTTTAGCAGTAGTACCAATACCGCGCGCTTTCGAGCGAGGAACTTGTAAGTGTCGCAAGTTTATGGACAGTGGTTTCAACAGATCAAGTGATAAGAAGCACGACCCAAACGACCGCGGCGTCAGGCGACGAAATGTACACAGTTCCGTCCACTCTTAGCGTGATGTAGCTCGATGTAGTAGCTCCCGTGGGACCCTGTGCGCCTGCGCCACTTCACTTAAGTGCGCGGCCGTGCTGGATGCACTGGGGCTGTGCAGAGCGCGGCCCCTTTGAGCCGTATTCACCCTAAGAGTGCATGGCACTGTGTACATCACTACACCATGCCATTTCGTGATCATATCAATGTAAGCCTTTGCGCTGCCAGGATACGGCAGGCAATATCATTTTGAAGTTAGCTTACGAGTTTAAGTGACATTTTTTGTGTGGGCAGAAAGTGGGTTATGACGCGAGTTCACACATGCCACACATGAAATTTGGCGGCTGTCACAGAACTGTGCTTCTACGTTTTTAATAATTTGCGAAGGTCATTCGCTTCTTGTAATATCGAACTGAGCTTCCAGGCATTCACCAGCTGTAACTATAGCGATAATATGCCTTGTTTTAATAGGTTTCATATCTTCTACATTGCGATGTTTCCGGATTTTATGTTATGAGACATATAAAGGTTATAAATGAATCTATGTATGTTTATGTGAACGCTGTCACAGCCAAAACTGAATATCTTTAGACGAGAATTTCTGGTCAAGTGTAAAGCCTACATAATAGGGGCCGAATGCACAACGATTTCTCTTCGGAAGAGCTTTTCCTGATCGGGCGGTTGGCCTTTCATACTAATATGTTGACTGTCTTTTTTGGGCAATTTTCTAGTGTCACAAATTTGCTTAGTATATGGGCCCGCTACCATACAGTCTTCCGCACCACCGTCGACAACGTCAGAGCAATGCTTTTAGCAGCCCGTTCACGCTGCGTACTGTTGGTCCCTCCACCGGGTGAACGTTTGCTTGAGCTAGAAACTTACAGGGCATATATATATATATATATATATATATATATATATATATATATATATATATATATATATATATATATATATATATATATATAAAGTCAGTCCTACTTCTTCGTACGCAGCTGTGCCGACATCGTCTTTATTTAGTGGCACGCTTAGGCAAGACCGCAGTAGCGTGCTTGTTTCCACATTTCATCTCGCAAATGTCGGGCCAACAGCGCATAAGTCTCAATACAAAAGCCACGAAAAAGCCTGAAAAAAATTAACAGTCAAGTGCCGATTGTCTATATAGGAGATATAAAGATTCTGATCATGAAAAAACAGGTGCAGACAAAGAAGGACTTTTCATTCACGAAATTTCGCGATGACTATACAACATACAGAGCGCATTTCTAATTATCATAGGCGTTATCATTTTGTTCTCGGCCCACCCTGCTTCATTTTACCGTTAAACATGTATGTCGTCGATAGGAAAACGTAGCTAAGCGTGATTGGGCTCTTCGAATGCCAACTGCTGTCTTTCCTTGAGAGAATAATTCCCCAAGTGAGGGGGGGGGGGGGGCGGGGATGAAATGGTGGCTACATGTTAGTTCAAACCATATTTTATGGGTTTGTCGTGAGAAAAACCTAGTTTTTTTTTTAATTCAGCAAACAAGAAAACATACTATTATAAGAGGTAATGACAGAAGCCTTTGTGTGAAACATTAACTATAATGAATTTTGAATGCGAATGAAATTGATAAAGTACTTGCAAAGCGAGGACATCCAGCACATCTCTCTAGAACTAACGATTTATTTTTTTGCTCTGCTTTTTGCCCGCCGCGATGTGTTTCCACAGAAGCACTCCAGTCAGAGCTTCTTGCTGTCCGGTTTTTGGCACCAAACTAATATAAAAAACGCGATAGAGAGACTTGTACACAGTCGGATAGATAATGAGGCCGTGTCACAGATTGTTTCAAGAGGGCATAGTTCTGGTTTGAGACAACGAGCTGAAAAACTGAGCATGCGATCATATCGTCATGATACCGTCCATAGTGTAACGTAACGCAATATTCAGGCTCCCGTCAGAAAGTCAACTGATGTCGGCAAGTTGGTGCACCGTTCACTGGACCCTGCCAGATTGGAAGATAGCTACCGAAATATTGCCCACATAAACCTCTTCCGTAGTATGGTCGACTGTGGAACCAACAGGTTTAGGGATAATCGTGGATTTTGATTCTCTCGTGAGACGTTTCCCATCGGACGCTGGTGGAGATTCCCGCCGCATTAAAGCAGGCACAACACAAGCACATGGTATGTAGCATGTGCAAGCAGCTACGCTTAGTGGGAGGCAACAACACTTGCAGATGCTCTCCTTCCCCCCCCCCTGTTCTCCACATTTAGAGAAAGTTTCTCCTGTCTCTTTTAGTTATGGTGGCTCTACGATGGTTCTAACATTCACGAACCTCAAATCCAGAACTTCCTGCAAGCGAATTAAAAACTGCTCAGCAGAGCTCATCATAAACAAATCAGCTCTGTTTTACAAGAACTGCCATGGATGTATTTCAAGAAGCTAGCAGCTCTAATTGAGCAGTTACGCTATACGTTCAGTCAGAACGAAGAACCAACAAAAATGTCGAAAACAAAAAAGGAAACACGAGGGCCTCGCTAGTACAGCAAGCCATCGAATAAATATTGCTTTAGATCACGGCCATCTGGCAAGTTGCAATACTTTTTCTTCGGTGAAAAATGAAAAAAGGCTCTTTAAAGCAATCGTATGTGCGAACTACTTAGACAAAGGTGCAAATCTGATACCTGAGCTGTCTTGTCTAATGACGCATTGGGTTCAAGAAAATAGTTCAAATCGTGTATTACAAGTATGCAAAATCGCCGATTCGCCACTCGTTGAAGAACTCGATTTCCCATATACGAAACTGTCCCCAGCCTGGACATTGATAGTACTACATTAGAGAGCAGGAACGCAATCTTTGTCGGTGTACCGGTGTTCCTTTGTGTGTAATTAAGTGATAAAGTCATTATTGGTTACGCGAGAACTGATCTACTGAGTAACTCACCTTTAATGGAGGAGTGTAGAACGAGAATGTTCAGTGTGATATTGAAGCTCGTAGAATAAATGATTCAGAAGACGCTTCACCGAAAAAAAAGGAAACCTGTGGTTTTATAAGTATCTGCGTTTTTATGTGACGGTCGCGCGATTAAAGAGTCTTTTTTTGTTGTATGGAGCAAACATAAAGGGACTCAAAAGGGACTCATATCATTAACAACTTAAACGCGCCATGTGCAGCTTTTGGAGTTATGCTGAACTTTTTCCGTCTCCGGTCTTGAGATGAAGTGCATTCGTGGTTTCAAATAACTCGAAAGAAGTACGCACTTCGTATACCGAAAGTCTGCCTTGTCTTTTTGACTAAACAGCCGCTGCGCGGGACTCATGGCACATTAAAATAAATGTAAGTTAAGCATTGCGTCCATAAAGACCCGCGAAGTTGACCCATAAACACGCGACATTCACTTTCGACTTGTGAAAACGTGTTCAGGCGTGACCCGCTAAGAAAGCGTTTTGATAGGTCACTGGTAATTCTTGGTGCCCCACTGTAGCGGGTGAGTCTCAGTACGTCAATGTACGCAGAATAGCTGTGATAAAAGAAGGCAGATGTTTCCGTATGTATACACGCGCTGTTCACGTGAAAGATCGTGTACAGCGCCAAATGTTGGTCACTATAGTGATGATGTACCACCGTTGACTATAGTTGCTGTTTGGAAATATGACTTTATTGTTTTTATGATTGTTCCGACGTTTTAAAGCACGGCGCTCAGTGCTTCCTTGTTCACAAGCGACCTTCTTATATTGATGTCATGATTGACCCGATGTTTCCGTTTGCTGGGGCTGCTGTTGTCGAATAAAAAGTCTGTTGCGTGTCACATTGTGTCATTGGCCCTATTATTCTCATTTCCCGGTTACATCCCTCACTTAAGTACCGTGCACGCTGTGACGGGCAGGTAAGTAAAAGAACTGAGTTGGTAACGATTCGTATTCGAATTCGCATTACTACACGAACAAGAGAAGGGAAAACCAAGGGCACAATCACGTAACAAGTTTATTCAACAAATAAAAAAATCACGCCATATCAACGAAGTGAATGATGACGAGTGGGCGAAGCTCCGGAGGTAATCTGGTAAACCGTCAATCCCCGTAAATTTTGCCCACTCGAACATCATACAAAGACCTGACACACAAACGCGGGGGTGTGGTGTGATCATACATACAGTATATACACAATGTTTCATTATTTACATATATATAAATGATATACACAATGTTTAATATTTACATATGGGGTAGATGATTTTGTTCAAGAGCTCTACGGACCACAAGGAGGGGGGTTCCCCCTGATTTTGTTTTCCTCATATATGACGTTAAGCTCAGGGGAACGTTTGTTGTCGGCGTTGCCGTTTTGCCTTTCCGAGGGCGAGAGCGCGTTCACGAACGTTCTCATCCATGGCAAAAAGAGAATGTGTGGTCTGGAACGCGCTTATACTTCATGGTCATCAGAGTCATCGTCATCGTTATCACGTGTAGTGGGTACATTCCACTATACTGGAACACGCTTATTCTTCATGGTCATCAGGCGTCATCGTCATCTTTATCACGTGGAGTGGATACATCCCACTATACGTGGCTACCTACTACTA